>CM053242.1:1364513-1417013 GCA_028583405.1 Pogonophryne albipinna
GCAACTGCATCTGTGACACTTACCAGTACAGATAACTTCCAGGCGCTGGTACAGATAATGGTAAATGATGTGCTATAACTCGACTGCATTTTCTAAGATGATCTATGAATTAAAAAATGCACATACTGTACACACCCTGCTCCTAATGAACTGTTTGTGTCTCTTCATAATGATTTCAGATCCCTGCTGGAGGCTTCAGTAAGGATCCCAGCATCAAGCAGTATGTGTATCTGCAAGCTCAGTTCCCTGGCCGACTGCTTGAGAAGGTTGTCATGGTCTCCTTTCAGTCTGGGTATATCTTCATCCAAACTGACAAGAGCCTCTACACCCCCAACAGCAGAGGTGAATTTATTCATTATCAATAAATCAAGCAATATTTATTCATAAAGCCCCATATTACAAATGTGAAATGTGCCAAAAGGGGCTGATTAGGAAAATCAGTCCCTATTAATCAGTGAACAAATTACTACTATAAATATATGACTTAAAGGTCACCTATAAGGCTACATCCACAATGTAATTTATTATATACCTTAATCTGTGTTAAGAGTGTCAGGAAAAAATCATCTTCCTCGTTTGGTCCTGATCCATCTAAAAACCGGTCTGAAAATGAGATGATCAGATTTAGGCCACTTTGTGATGTCACAATGTTTGTTTTGGGTTGTGCAACCATTAGCCAATAACCAACCATGGTGACACCCGCTCACCTGAATCTCATCCTAGAAGGTTTCCATCCATCCATCTTCTTCCGCTTATCCGTGGTCGGGTCTCGGGGGTAGCAGTTCCAGCAGAGAGCCCCAAACTTCCTTTCCCTGGCGACATCAACCAGCTCTGACTGGGGGATCCCAAGGCGCTCCCAGGCCAGCGAAGAGATATAATCCCTCCACCTGGTCCTAGGTCTACCCCTTGGTCTCTTCCCAGCTGGACGTGCCTGGAACACCTCCCTAGTGAGGCGCCCAGGTGGCATCCTAACTAGGTGCCCGAACCACCTCAACTGGCTCCTTTCGACGCGAAGGAGGAGCGGCTCAACTCCGAGTCCCTCCCTGATGACCGAACTTCTCACCTTATCCCTAAGGGAGACACCAGCCACCCTGCGGAGAAAACCCATCTCGGCCCGCTTGTATCCGCGATCTCGTTCTTTCGGTCATGACCCATCCTTCATGACCATAGGTGAGGGTAGGAACGAAAATGGCCCGGTAGACAGAGAGCTTTGCCTTCTGGCTCAGCTCCCTTTTCGTCACAACGGTGCGGTAAAGCGACTGCAGTACCGCTCCCGCTGCTCCGATTCCCCGGCCCATCTCACGCTCCATTGTTCCCTCACTCGAGAACAAGACCCCGAGATACTTGAACTCCTTCACTTGGGGTAAGGACTCATTCCCTACTTGGAGTGGACAGTCCATCGGTTTCCTGCTGAGAACCATGGCCTCAGATTTGGAGGTGCTGATCCTCATCCCAGCCGCTTCACACTCGGTTGCGAACCGATCCAGTGAGTGCTGAAGGTCGCAGACCGATGAAGCCATCAGAACCACATCATCTGCAAAAAGCAGTGGTGCAATCCTTAGTCCACCGAACTGCAGACCCCCTCCCCCATGACTACGCCTCGAAATCCGATCCATGTATATTACAAACAGGATTGGTGACAAAGCGCAGCCCTGGCGGAGGCCAACCCTCACCGGAAATGGGTCCGACTTACTGCCGAGGCCCGGACACAGCTCTCGCTTTGGGAGTACAGAGATTGGATGGCCCTGAGTAGAGACCCCCTCACCCCATACTCCCGCAGCACCTCCCACAGTAACTCCCTGGGAACCCGGTCATACGCCTTCTCCAAGTCCACAAAACACATGTAGACCAGATAAGCGTACTCCCAGGCCCCCTCCAGGATCCTTGCGAGAGTAAAAAGCTGATCCGTCGTTCCACGACCAGGACGGAATCCGCATTGTTCCTCCTCAATCTGAGGTTCGACAATCGGCCTGACCCTCCTTTCGAGTACCTTAGAGTAAACTTTCCCGGGGAGGCTGAGTAGTGTGATGCCTCTGTAATTGGCACACACCCTCTGATCCCCCTTTTTAAAAATGGGAACCACCACCCCGGTCTGCCACTCCTTCGGTACTGTTTCCGACTTCCACGCAATGTTGATGAGACGTGTCAACCATGACAGTCCCTCAACACCCAGAGCCTTCAGCATTTCTGGGCGGATCTCATCCACCCCCGGGGCTTTGCCACTGTGGAGTTGTTTAACAACCTCAGTGACCTCCCCCCGGGAGATTGGTGCAGATCCCCCGTCATACTCCAGCTCTGCCTCCAACATAGAGGGCGGAGTTGTCGGGTTCAGGAGTTCCTCAAAGTGTTCCTTCCAACGCCCCAACACTCCATCAGTTGAGGTCAACAACGTCCCATCCTTACTGTACACAGCTTGGATGGTTCCCTGCTTCCCCCTCCTGAGGTGTCGGAGAATTTTCCAGAACAACTTTGGTGCCGCCCGAAAGTCCTTCTCCATGTCCTCTCCGAACTTCTCCCACACCCGCTGCTTTGCCTCGGCCACGGATGAGGCTGCTGCCCTTCGGGCCTGTCGGTACCTTGCAACTGCCTCGGGAGTCCCCCGGGATAACAAATCCCTGAAGGCCTCCTTCTTCAGTCGGACGTCTTCCCTGACCACCGGTGTCCACCAGGAGGTTCGAGGGTTACCGCCCCTTGAGGCACCTAGGACCTTGAGACCACAGCTCCCCGCCGCGGCTTCGGCAATAGAGGCTTTGAACACCGACCACTCTGGTTCAATGTCCCCAACCTCCACAGGAATGCCTGAAAAGCTCCGCCGGAGGTGTGAGTTGAAGGCCTCCTGAACTTGGGCCTCCTCCAGACGTTCCCAGTTCACCCGAACTACACGTTTGGGCTTACCAGGTCTATCCAGAGGCTTCCCCCGCCACTCGACCCAACTCACCACCAGATGGTGATCAGTTGAAAACTCCGCCCCTCTCTTTACCCGAGTGTCCAAAACATACGGCCTCAGGTCCGATGATACGATAACGAAATCGATCATGGACCTTCTGCCTAGGGTGCTCTGGTACCACGTACACTTATGAGCATCCTTATGTTCGAACATGGTGTTTGTTATGGCCAATCCATGACTAGCACAGAAGTCCAGTAACAAACCACCACTCCGGTTCAGATCAGGGGGGCCGTTCCTCCCAATCACGCCCCTCCAAGTGTCTCCATCATTGCCCACATGTGCGTTGAAGTCTCCCAGCAAGACTAAAGAGTCCCCTTCAGGAGCCCCATACAGGACTCTTTCCAGGGTCTCCAAGAAGGCCGTATACTCTGAACTGCTGTTGGGTGCATAAGCACACACAACAGTCAGAGTTTTCCCCCCCATAACCCGCAGGCGTAGGGAGGCGACCCTCTCGTCCACTGGGGTAAACTCCAACAACGAAGCACCCAACCGGGGACTTGTGAGTATCCCCACACCCGCCCGGCGCCTCACACCTTGAGCAACTCCGGAGAAGAATAGAGTCCAACCCCTATCCAGAAGTAAGGTTCCAGAGCCGACGCTGTGCGTAGAGGTGAGCCCAACCAGATCCAACTGGTAACGCTCCACCTCCCGCACAAGCTCCGGCTCCTTCCCCCCCAGAGAGGTGACGTTCCACGTCCCCAAAGCCAGCTTCTGTCGCCCGGGTCTGGTCCGTCGAGACCCTCCGCTTTCACTGCCACCCTTCTGGCAGCGCACCCGACCCCATCGCTGTTTCCCGTAGGTGGTGGGCCCGCGGGACGGAGAAGCGGAGGTGTTGCCCACGTTGCCTTATCGGGCTGGGCCCGGCCGGGCTCCGTGGCAAGCCCGGCCACCAGACGCTCGCCGACGAGTCCTCCTTCTGGGCCTGGCTCCAGAAAGGGACCCCGGGCTTCCTCCGGGCCGGGTATCCTCACTTCTTCTTGTTTTTTTCATGAGGTCTTTTGAACCAATCTTAGTCTGGCCCCTAGAAGGTTTCCCATTTCTCAAATTCCCCTCCTCGACTCCTATCCTTGACTCATATATTTACTTTTAATTCATTGACTGTATAATGGGGCAAAAGCAGGCTACAGATGCGGGGGCACACACACACACGCACACACACACACATCTATTTATATATATACAATTTCAGAATCAAACAAGTATGAGAGCACTCTCATAATAAACAACGTAACTCTATCAGAGACTGGATACCCCCCCCCCCCTCCTCTCTCGCTACAATGAGGAATTTAAATTACGGGCCAAAAGTTTTATTTACAAATATTAAAATTAAGCAGAGGAAACCAGACCAACTGAGACCTGTCTCTCCGCCGGATCTACACATCTACGCACACACACACACACACACACACACACACACACACACACACACACACACACACACACACACACACACACACACACACACACACACACACACAAAAACACACACACCTACAGCTGTTCTCACTCTAAACATTGCGCGATGAGAGCAGTTAATAAAATAATATCCAGGGGATGCATGCAGAAATGTCATTGGCTGAGATAAGTCCGGCCGCGCGTCACGACTCTTTGAAACATCTCTGTTCCCGGAAATGCATCCACGAAGGAGCCGTGGAGGACCCATCAGTGTATCCTCGGTTAGAGCTCCTCCAGAGAGCCTCCTCGATGCTCGATCCTCGGTCCTCGATGTGCATTTAGAGAAATTAGATGTCCTTCAACATGGCGTGCCAAAATCCATTTCCGGGTCACTACCGGAGGAGTCGAGGAGTCGAGGAGGTGGAGATGAGAGAAATGGGAAACCTTCCTAGAGCACCATTGTGTTTTTTTGACCAAATATCTTGCAGAGGGGCGTGGCCAGCAGTAGCTCATTAGCATTTAAAGCCACAGTCACAGCATCATCACTTTGGGAACAGGGCTGAAACAGAGGGGTTTAAGGCATGCTACAATGCACGATCTGTTTAGTATTTCGAGCCAAACACTTCAGAGACATGTTTTATATATATCTGAGACCTATAATATATTGTTGAAAAAGAGTATAATAGGGGACCTTTAAAACATAGTAGTGGCAGCGGACCTAAATCAGGAGAACTGCAACAGGTTCATCCACAATCCAAAAGGTGCAACGATTGAGTGCTTTCTGCAAGAGGAACAGTTGCCAAGTTGTTACCATGCATTTATCGGACATTAGTGCATAAAGATAGAGGCAGGGGAAAAGAGAGGCAGTCTAAGCCGAAAGCAGCATGACTAGGGGCTGGTCCAATGTAAGCCTGAGCAAGCCCCAACTATAAGCTTTATCAAAAAGTAAAGTCTTAAGTCCACTCTTTTTCTGTCAGTTCATTACAGGATGTTTGCTGTGACACCCCGTATGGAGCCTGTGGAGAGGGATGGCGCCAACCAAATGGATGCTATTGCCATTGAGTTTGTGGTATTGTTTTCCGATCTTTGATAAGCACATATACTAAGCCTCTTTGCATTACAAATTCTTAACAGCAGATACTTTTCTCTGAATAACCTAAATAAAAGTAAAAACACAGCCAACCTGAGTTGTTGGGTTGTGTTACTTTAGGAACACCTGTCCTGTCGCTGTCTACCCTCTAGTGGTTGATTTGCATACACATAGCCACTTCCTTTAGTGGTAGATTAATACATTTTAGGAGTAACTGGACATTAAACAAGTCTCAATGGAGACAATGACCAGGCTCATGGAGACATGCATAAAATAGTCTAGAGCATGGATTTACAACATTAACTTGTTTCTGTTAATGTTTTACTTATTATATTGTTCTTTTTTAGACCCCTGAAGGCATCATCTTAGCACTTGATCTAGTCTCTTTGAAATCAGGGATCCACTCTGGAAATTACCAACTTCGCTGAAATTGTCAGGTTAGTAGTTTATCTTGTTTATGTTGTGTTCTCTACAATGAGTTTCCATGTTGCGAATTTAGTGTTTGAAAAAGAGCTAAACAAAAAGTAATATCTTGTAGAAATGTGGAGACACAATGAATTCTCAGTTCACACATCACCCCATACTTCCAAGATGATGAATGTAAGTGAAAAACACTGGATCAGAACAGGGGGGGGCGCGGGCGTGCGCGGGCTCGTGAACTGGCGCGCACAGCTTAAAGCAAAAACTCACAGACACTTCAATGATTTGTACGGCAGTACGGTTTGGAAACAATATCATTTCCTTTTTGGCGGGCATGCATAACACGGCAAAACACCGGAGCCTCGCTGCAGGGGAACTTTGGCGCTCTTCTGGTTTGTTCTAATCCGTCAAAATTAAGGACTGCTTTCAGATTTTTCCGTCATTGTTAAAAGAAATCCGTCATAGACGGGAAATATTCGGTTAACGCGACTTCTGGTTGGCACAGTAGTTCCTGGGCTCTATAACACCTTACTGCACTTCATCTGGAAATTCATTTGTAAATTCATTCAGCGAATATGCTACTTTAGTACATTCAGAGTCACATCTGAATGTACTAAAGTAGCATATTGGCTTTCTGGCCGAAATGATTAAGGATTAAAATAACTGTCTTCTTGTGGTAATTATATTTTCTCACTCTCAAATAAATAGTTTATTTATTAATTTCTTTATCGAAAACAATGCAGCATTTGAATTGTAAATGGACAGATTCAATAGAAATAGGCCAACATGTAATGCCTATGTAAAACTAATCAGCGTAAAAAGAAACACAATACAAGTACTAATACCTTTACTCCCTACTACGCTACTAACCTGAAAACGTTACATTTTAGTGTAGGGCACTAATAATTATATTCAGTAGCTAATTTTTACATGTTTTATTTGTGAATGAACAAGATGTGAATACCTTCACAGAGTATACAGCCTGATTCCTGTATTACCTTGTTACCTTGTGTTTTTGTGTGTTTCTATGTTTAGTACCGGACTGTGGAAGATCCGCGCAAAGTTCCACAGCAACCCACAGCAGAGCTTTAGTGCAGAGTTTGAGGTCAAAGAATATGGTGAGTCTCCCATTACCTGCACTTTCATTTAAAACCAATATCAACGTTTTTTTACTGGATTGGTTAAACCATAAATATATTTTTCAGTGCTTCCCAGTTTTGAGGTTAAACTGAATCCTACGAGCTCTTTCTTCTACGTGGACGACCCAGAGCTCACAGTCGACATTAAAGCCACGTAAGAGAAAGTTCTTGTTCCGTGGCTTTAGAGGCTGTTTGATTGGTGGATTGATTGTAGGAATGAATACAGGTTGCTGTTTAGAGGTTGGGTTGACGCTCTTGCTCTTTTAGTTTCTTAATCATTTGTTTTTACTTTGTTTAAAATGAACCTGTTTTGATTCATACATTTCCCTCTCTTCTGGATTTAGGTATTTGTTTGGTCAAGAGGTGAATGGGGTGGCCTACGTTGTGTTTGGGGTCATAAATGATGGTCACAAGAAGAGCTTTCCAAGTTCTCTTCAGAGAGTGCAGGTGAGCACATTCTACTCTAACTATATTTTACATGTGTTTTGGAAGAGTCTCATACTCACAACATGTCTAGTATTTCTCCTCTAACTCCAAGATCTGCAGTTATTTCAGTTTCATTTCTATTCACAGATATTATGTATTTAGTGTGTTGAAAATGTAACATAATGACAATGATGGTGGTGACAAAACACAGTCTTTTCATATTGTTTTAACTGAGAGACCCTTAGCAGCAGGAAATAAAATGTTGTATTAGCAACTGTTCACTGTAACACTATACTTACATTTTAAAACACATTTTTGAACTATGTTACATTAGATTGAAGAAGGTGTTGGAGCTGTCACGCTGAAGAGAGAGCACATCACAACGACCTTCCCAAACATTGAAGACCTGGTGAAGAAATCCATATTTGTAGCTGTCAGTGTGCTAACGGAGAACGGTAAGAAAGAGACTAAGACTATTCCCAAACGACACGGGGGAAACATAAATATATTGTATAAAGATAGGAAAAGTGTTTTTGTATCAACTACAAAGTTATCGCATTTAAAAAATATAATTACATTATAAACAAAAACATCTTGTAATCTGTTTTGATTTGTTTCTGCATCTATTAACAGGTGGTGAAATAGTGGAGGCAGAGTTGAGAAATATTCAGATTGTTAAATCTCCTTACACCATCCACTTCAAGAAAACTCCAAAATATTTCAAACCAGAAATGACCTTCGATGTTGCGGTAAACTAATTTACATTAACTTTAAAAAAGTACTGTGAAAAAAGCACTTTATAATAACATTAGCAAAAGTATGGCTATATTTTTGATGTTTTAAAGGTCCCATGACATGCTTTTCCGGTTAGTACCCGTCCCCTTGTGTGTTATGTAGCTGTTTCTGCATGTAAACGGTCTGCAGAGTCACAAACCCTCAAAGTACACCCTGTAGCGAGTAAACTCTTACATAGAAAAGACCTGTCTGCGATGTCTCGCAGCAAGGAGGAAATGACACCAGTAACCCAGCTCCCACGCAGCATTCTCATCTGTTTGTCATTACTGGTGTCCTTTTCTGGTTGCAAACGCCATTGTAACACATAATCACTGATGTTCCGCTGCAACGGTGGAGGACTCATCAGAACAGAGTGGGCAAGCTGACCAATCAGAGCACAGTGGGCTCAGAGAGGACGGCAGGAGCTCCAACAAGCCGTTTAGGACAGAGAGTAAATACACATAGGTAGGCTACTATACAGCGAACAATATCAATCTAATCTAGTATACCTCAACAATGGAATTATGATCAGTAGAAATGGCCATGACATGGGACCTTTAAATGATTTGCTGAAAAACAGTTACTCTTTTTTAAATTATGAAACCTACATAGAGTTTACTTCTCTCTTATTATATTATTAACAATAACAGATCACATAATTTTTCTTTGTCATGAATTTTAATTATGATGTTAACGCAGATTTTTCAGATTTAGGGAAATATTCCAGAGAAATTAAGAAATGTACCAGTTAAGTTTTGTGTCACCATAAAGTCATAATACTTAGTGAATATATTGGCAATAAATCTACAAGAGATTGTACAGGACAATCAGAGAGATACAGTACGTCCATGTTTTTGAGCAGGTCCGCGAATCCAGTCTTTGTCAAGTCTGTCACCACCTTCGTGCAGCTGCTGGCGCCAATTCGCCTGGTCCTCCACCAGCCTCTCCCAGCCGTCCGTCGCGATGTCCAGGGCCTTCATGTCACGCTTTACGACATATTTGAATCACAGCAGTGGTCGTCCTCTGCCTCTGGAACCAGAGCTCAGCTCGCTGTATTAGATTTCCTTTGGCAGGCGGCTGTCTGGCATTCTGCGAAGGCAGTAAAACAGTAAAACATCTTTCTGATTGCTGAACTGTTTGTGTCGGTGTTGGCAGGTCGAAGTTGTGAATCCTGACAACACTCCGGCACAAGGTGTTAATGTTGTGGTTGAACCAGGCCGTGTGACTGGTACAACCGCAGACAATGGCATGGCAAGGCTAACCATCAATACAGGAGGGAACCGACAACGACTGACGATCACTGTAAGTCTCTCAACAATTCATACAGGCACCACAGGCCGCTTTTCAAATGTAAGCTTTGACCTGCAATCAATGAATAATCATTATAAACATTTTTGATATTCATTTTTTAAGGTGAATTCAAGCAGAGCTATCAGCAGCTGTTTTTGCTTCTTTATAGCTCATTGCTTTACTCCCGATTTTTTGCACATTTAATTTACAGTATGTGAAAGGTGAAGCTTATCTTAATCGTAGCCAGGATAAAGATGGAATAGGAAAGACTCAATATTTATTCAACCATGTGTATGCTTATGTGTTTCTTTAATTTCAGGCAAAGACGAATGATCCTCGTATTTTATCGACAAGACAAGCATCAGCCACCATGACAGCTCTCCCATATATTACCCAAAGCAACAACTATATCCACATAGGTAAGAGACCAGGGGTGGGAATCTTTGTGTATACCACTATTTCATTTTGTATCTTTTGAATAACGGTTTTATTCTAAATTGATCCTCAATTCACTGCAGAGAGGTGCTAATTTAGGAATAGACTCCAATCCGCCTTGCGCTTATTATTGCTGTTTGGCAAAGTACGGAGTGAACGTAGAGTGAAGCGTGTATGAAATTATGGATTTTTTATATTTGAGCAAGTTATTCAAAGTTATGATTTGCAAGACTTTGGATGGTATTGAGCCAAATACCTTTACAATAATATGCCTGGAAAACATGCTCCTTTTATTATATTTTTCACTTTTATGTAACAAGTTGATCTAGAACTCTCTAGCTCTAGAATTACTGTCCATCAGAAGCAATGTAAAATATCATTGTTACAACAATGCTCTACTTCAGAAATACTTCAGATACTGCAATCACAACATGTCATATTTGCAGGTGTGGATTCAGCTGATGTACAATTAGGAAATAACCTGAGAATCAACCTCAACCTCAACCAGCGGGAAATTCATAACAATGAGATCACATATCTGGTGAGAGATGTTTTGAATCTGTGCATGTGTGCTTATACTACCCTTTTTGTTGCGTCCATCAAGTTGTGTAGTGCAGTATACACGCTCATGTGCAATAAGTGCTGATATGTAAGTGTCCCTACAGATCATGAGCAGAGGTCAGCTGGTGCAAAAAGGCCGACACAACACAAGAGGTCAAGCACTGATCTCCCTGATGGTTCTCATTACCAAAGACATGCTGCCATCGTTCCGCATCATAGCCTATTACCACACAAATGGGAATGAAGTGGTATCAGACTCTGTTTGGGTGGATGTAAAAGACTCCTGCATGGGCTCGGTGAGACACGCAATACAAAACACACACAAACTGATTTATTTATTACTGTATTCATCTGAAATGTTTTATTGTAAGCAACTGGTGCAACAAATCCAAACTGTATGTGTAATTCATTGACCTCACCTTCACATTTAGCTGAAGCTGGAACCATTGAGATCCGCTCCATCCTATAAGCCTGGCAAGATGTTTAGCCTGAAGGTTACAGGAGACCCAGGGGCCATAGTGGGACTGGTGGCAGTGGACAAAGGCGTCTATGTCCTTAACAACAAGCACCGCCTCACACAGAAAAAGGCAATTTATTTATATCCTATTTTTCTTGTATTCATTGCATGAATACATTTCTAATGACATATCAGAACGTTAATGTGAGTTTCCAGATATGTCTACCTCTTGCCTTTAAGTCTTGTTTATTTACTTGTGTGTGAATGACTTTCATATGCTCAGGTGTGGGACATTGTAGAGACGTACGACACAGGTTGCACACCAGGTGGAGGGAGGGACGGTATGAATGTGTTCTACGACGCTGGGCTGCTGTTTGAGTCCAACACAGCTTCTGGGACTGCCTACAGAAAAGGTGACAGTACTTTACTCTCACCTTCTGTGACGAAGGTAACTTCATCACTGTGGACTGACGGCTTTGGGCTTTGTATATTGCACATGTGTTTTATTTTGAAAAGTGTTCCCCCTCCCGTTTTGTCTGTTGCTCCTGATTGTGTTCACCTGGTGCCCTGTGTTGTCTCCTCCCCCCTCACCTGTGTCTTGTTGGGTTAATTAGTGTGGTTATTTAGGCTCTGTGTTTTCTGCTTTGTTGGGTGTGTGAGATCCTTGTGACTGTGCTCACGTGAACAGCGAGATTGAGGCTGTGTCATGTGCTCGTGAGTAATAAATGCCGACACCGGGTTGTATTTTGGACGTTCTGCCTCCTTGCTTGGTCGGGCCACTCAACGGTCAGCTTCACACCTTCCCTGAACATAGTTTTAAAAAGTGAGCACATACACCTTTATTCATCACCATCAGTCAAGTGCTTCTTTAGAAGTGAGCATATTGTGTTCAGTAGAAGAACTGCATCCTAAAGGGTCTTTTTATGGCTTTTTATGGCTCCCATATATGGGTATTTGTGTCTTTGGTTGAATTTGCCCTTTGAGGCATTTCCAAGTTTGCATGGACCATGGTGACTGGCCAATGAGCTGAATTGTCCTTATTATAAGGCGGTTTTAAAAACCACCTTTAGCACTTATTCTAAAAAAGTTAATAATTTACATAAATCAGACGTTCAATATCACATTTTCTCACCCACACACCCTGTTCACGTGTCCTACCAGAGAAATCACCTCCATCTGATTTTAAAAGTTCCAAATCAATTATACAATGCTAAAGGTAGGTTGAGTTCTGTAAAAGATTTTGTTGCTTTTTTTCCAGAATTGAAATGTCCGGCACCGAGCAGGAGGAAACGAGCCACCACATTCATGGATGTCAGAACCAGCTTACGTAAGAACCATAACTCTATACGAAGCAATAACCTAATTTCCTTATGTTATGTTAACCCTTTACCCTTCCTGCACAAATCTTTATCTCTCTGTCTCTTCTTCAAACCCTTTTCTTTATAGTGAGTAACTATACAGAAAAACTGCAACGGGACTGTTGTTTGGATGGCATGAGGGACACCCTCCTCTCTTACACCTGTGAAAGGCGTGTAGAGTACATTATTGATGGTGAAGCCTGTGCAGCAGCCTTCCTGCACTGCTGCAAGGACATGGAAAACCAGCGAGCTGACAGCAAGGTGGAGAGCCTTCAACTGGCTCGCAGTAAGAGACCGGGATAAGGGATGGGCTGAAGCCCTGGGTGATCATTTGTTGCCATAGTAGTAGTAACAACAAATTCTGAATGAAAATATGTTTGACACTCTAGGTGAGGAGGATGACGACATTTACACTGACAGCAATGAAATTGTTTCTCGCACCAAGTTCCCTGAAAGTTGGCTGTGGTCAGATATCACACTTCCTGCTTGCCCTGGACGAAACCCATGGCAAGTCAACGGACATACACACAGAAAACACTAACTTCAATAGTGACGCCTACACTTACCTCCCAAAGATGTAACACTGTTCTTTGTTTTCAGTGAAACCACATCAATGACTAAAAGTGTTCCACTGCAAGACTCAATCACCACCTGGCAGTTTACTGGCATTAGTCTGTCAACTACTCACGGTGAGGATTCGGTGACTGAAAGCTGTTTCGTTTAGGAATCTAAACTTGAACTTGTTTTATCCCTTAAATCTTCTCTCTCTCTCTTTCTCTATGTAATCCCTTTTTATTGTCCCTCTCATCTTAAAGGAATCTGTGTTGGTGATTCGTTAGAGGTGATTGTCCAGAAGAAATTCTTCATTGATCTCAGGCTGCCATACTCTGCTGTCCGGGGAGAGCAGCTGGAAGTTAAGGCAATCCTGCACAACTACAGCGATGATCCTGCGACTGTAAGTCTGTGTTAAATACAGTATAAGAGGCAAGAGAACATTTTAGACTAAAGGGCAAAATCAACAGCAAATATTCAACTGACATACTGTATCAAAAAAGAAAAGCGAATAACCTTCCGACTTTTCATACCTGCTCACATGGTGGTTGGCCTGCGACTATCGTTTTTCCAACCCAGTTTAGATTTAATTTATAGGCCTACCTGCGTGATAAAAAGCATGACGTAGCTCTGAACAAATGCGTGGATGTAAAAATAGAATGTCGCAGCCCCCATCCAAACAACGCTCTAGTAATACAATGTCTACTCTAGCTTGGGGAAAAAACTATAGGGCCGCTTAATCTGATCAATTCAGTGTTAATTAGAACACCAAGAAGTATTCAAAAATAGCTATTTTCATCAATCTACTTTGAAAAGGACGCTCTATGTAGCGACTGTAGCTATCAATTCCATATTTCGTAGGATGAAAATGCCACAGGTGACGCTCTGATGCTACATTAATGCTAGTGGGCACCATGTCTGAACTGGGATGGAAAAACGATAGATGCCTTAGCAGCGGGAAACCTTACTGCATTATTAACAGTGTGCCTTTTATTATTAAGATCAGATTGATCCTGTAAAAAACACTGTATATCATCAAATGTGAATTACAATCAGTAAAGCATTATCGATGGATGACCTAAAATAAAACTGATGTAATCCTATTATATCCTCAATAATAGTCTTTATCTTTGAGCAACTTCACAATCTCCAGTCCATCTTTGTCCTGTTCTCAAGGTGCGGGTTGATCTGATTGAGGAGGATAATGTGTGCAGTTCGGCTTCAAAGCGTGGAAAGTATCGCCAGGAGGTCCGAATTGGGGCTCAAACTACACTATCTGTGCCCTTCATCATCATTCCCATGAAAGAAGGAGAATTCCGCATTGAGGTCAAAGCTGCTGTTAAAGGTTCATCGCTTAATGATGGAATTAGGAAGAAGCTGCGGGTGGTGGTAAGAAAAAGACTCCATGTCGTGTTTTTTGTATGTGGAATTGTTCTCTTATTGCAGTAAAATGTTCAAGCTGCCATAAAAAAGTACTCATCCGAGGTCTGTAGCATTATGGATGTAATATTCTTGTTACTACTTTTAGTTTCAAGCAACAAGCCGTTTACAAATCCTTTAAAAAAACTCACTTTGAATAAAATCGGTTTAATAATGTGACAAAGCTTGGAGTGACCTTCAATAGCACCTTTACATGTGATAAGCAGGTTAGCACCGTAGTCAAAACCTGCTTTTTTTAAATACGACTATTGGCCAAGACCAAGTCGTTTTTATCTTTTAAAGACCTTGAAAGGGTTATTAATGCCTTTGTTTCCTCGATACTGGATTACTGCAATGCTCTGTATGTGGGTATGGACCAGGCGTCAATTAGACGCCTGCAGCTAGTTCAGAACGCAGCTGCACGTCTTCTCAATGGCCATAAAAAGCGTGACCACATCACCCCAATTATGGCTTCACTGCACTGGCTTCCAGTTCGGTTCAGAATTGATTTTAAACTCCTTTTATTTGTTTTCAAAGCCCTAAATGGGCTGGCTCCGGCCTATATAGCTGAACTCCTCCAGCGCTACACCCCAGGCAGAGCCTTAAGGTCGGCTGATCAGCTGCTGTTGATAGTGCCCAAGACCAGGCTCAAAACCCGAGGGCACCGAGCCTTCGCAGCAGCTGGACCCTGGCTCTGGAACACTCTGCCCCTCCATGTGAGGTCGGCCCAGACCCTGGGGGTTTTAAAATCTACTCTTAAAACTCACTTCTTCTCTCTGGCCTTCTAGTCAGATCGGAGCACGACTCCTGATATTTCCCAGTGTGTGATTTAATTTTTTTGCTGTTGTATTTGTTGTAAAGTAATTTATTGTAAAGTGTATTTATTGTATGTACAGCACTTTGGCTCGACCAAACTTTTTTTCTAACTGTGGTATATAAATAAAATTTGATTTGAAAGCTACAGTTACGGGTATGAGAGATATAGTCTGGTAAAGTCAGTTTCGTAAACTGTCAGGTTTATGAAATGCATCTTATTGATATATAAATAACTTATTTAAATTTGGACCATACTTGACTTTGATAAACAACAGCAAACAAAGATTACTCAAAATGTTATCCCAATAATTGTAATTTCTAATGTTTGTCCTAACTGTTGTTTTTCCAGCCTGAAGGTGTACTAGTAAAAGATCCTAAGATTGTATTTCTAGACCCCACTAATAAAGGTGTAGGTGAGTTGCCTTGATGAATGACAAAGCTGCATTTTACAGTATAGTGGTTTATCAACGTTATGTTTTTATCTTTTGCTAATTGATGCTGCAACTTGCCCACTGTTTCTCCCTTTAGATGGTGTACAAGTAGTAATTATCAACAGTGGAATTGCCAAAAAAGATTTGGTTCCAAACACACCAACAATAACACAGATCTCTGTGACAGGTGAGACATGATGCCATGTCAGTGCATGTACAATGGAAACGATTCATACAATTGGTATAAATTGTTATTGTTCTTATTGGAAATATCTACCTCACTGGTCGTTGGGGCACTTTGTTGTTTGCTTAGTGGTTTCTTGTTGTTGATTCATAATGTGTTGTGTTTCTTTTCTGTCTGTCTGTGTTCATTCAGGGAGAGAACAAGTTTCTGCCCTCCTGGAGAACGCTGTTAGCGGGAACTCTGTGGGTACTCTAATCCAACAGCCCTTTGGCTGTGGAGAGCAGAACATGATCCGCATGACCCTACCTCTCATTGCAGCCACATATTTGGACAAAACCAACCAGTGGGAAGCTGTGGGCTTTGAGAAACGTAATGAAGCCCTCCAACACATCAAGACTGGTAGGCTCACTGATGTATTTTTAGTACAGATAGCAGAATCTTATTAATGCCAATGTGATTTTAAATTGTCTGACATTGTAAAAGAGGATTGAAAAAGAAAATCAATCCACACCACCCCTGTCCAGCCCTCATTTGGGTTTCCCTTTTAAAACAAAAGCCTATGCCAGCAGAATCATTTGAAAGAAGCTCTAATGACTGAAAAAGATTCAGGACTCCTTAAACTGGCTTCTAATCAATAAGATTAAGTAGAGCAATGATGTTCACTTTTTTAAAACGGTTGTATGTATTTGTTTGTGTACAGGCTACATCACAGAGCTTAAATTCCGGAACAGTGATGGGTCTTTTGACGTGTTCAGTGATCGCCCAAGTAACTCCTGGTGAGGCATTCAAACATCCTTGAACTCACACAATGATATATGTCACGTATGAATAAAACTAAACTATTACACCTTCATCTCTCCTCTAAGGTTGACAGCCTATGTTGCCAAGGTGTTTGCCATGGCAAGCAATCTGGTGGCAGTGGACAGAGCACACATCTGTGAGGCCATCAAGTTTCTGATTCTCAACGCACAGAAACCTGATGGCTTATTTGGAGAAGTTGGAAAGGTGTACACTCGACATATTATGGTGCGTTCACTGGTTTCATAGAAATCTGTTTTTCATCTGTGTGCTACAAAGATAGCTAATAAGAAAAGTGTGTGTGTGTGTGGTGTGTGTGTGTGTGTGTGTAGGGTGGTGTGCGTGGCTCAGATTCAGATGCCTCCATGACGGCCTTCTGCCTCATTGCTATGCAGGAGTCACGAACGCTATGTAATGCCAGTGTTAGTGTGAGTACTTTATCTCCATACAATGTTTTCTCTTTTTCTCTCATCTGTTTCATTTCTTTATTTACCGTCTATCCAACATGCTCTGGGTCTATAAAGTGAAGCCAATCCGGATGTGCCTTTAAGCTACATCTAATATCCAGCAGGGGGCGACTCCACTGGTGGCAGAATCAAGTCAGATTGTATAGAAGTCTAAGAGAAAATAAACCAACTAATTTTCCAAATTATTTTATCGTCACAATCGCTAGATTTTAGTCTTCTTTAATTGAAGCATGATGTTCATTTGATAAATGATGGTCCTATTTAGAGTAAATAGACTATTAATCAGCGTATGCTTTATGGCGTGGCCACCAGGAGATTAAATAGTAGCTAAAATAGTTTTATCCAGTTGGGATGTTGTCCATGTTTTAGTTTTAGACTCTCTAATAGTGTGTTTTCAGTTCATGAAAGGTCATTTTTTTCTTTACGTTGCCTAAAAATGTCTATCTGACTGTTCTCGCCTTATTCGCTTTCCTCCCTTACTTTTTGTACAGAGTCTATCAGGCAGTATAGACAAAGCGGTGGCCTATCTGGAAAGCTGTCTGCCCAACCTCACCAACCCATATGCTGTTGCCATAACATCATATGCCATGGCCAATGAAAACAAAATGAACCGCAAGATCCTCTACAAGTTTGCTTCCCCAGGTGCTGTTACTATTCTTAAACTATTATTTGGAAACATAGTCTATGTTTTGGTGATTAGATTGAAAACGATTTCTCATCCACAACTACTAAGAGCCGGACCAACACATTGGTATTATGGGATGATTTTTGCTCAGTACAGAAATGTCAAATGTTTGAACTAATTTAGAAACAGTCTCTAATGGACATAAATAGTCTTCCAGCCATACGATGTCCTGTAACAAATACTGTTAACACTTTTTGAATAACAGATGGGGATTTGTTAAATTTCTTAAGAGCGAGCACATTTTAATATTTCCTAATGTATTTTATTTATACATTATTTTCTAAGATGAAATATCCTGGATTTATAAGTAAATAGATTGATGTATAGTAAAGTAATGGGAAGATATGTATTTGTCGTCATTAGAGTTGAATCACTGGCCGACACCTAAGGAAGGAGTCGTCACACTGGAGGCTACGGCGTACGCTCTTCTTGCTCTGGTCAAGGCCGAGGTGAGCATGTCGCATTTATGTGTGTTCCTTTCATGCTACAGACAACATACAATTTAGTCCTTATCCATGCTACCTTAATATAAAGGTTTGTATTCAATTTGCAATGAAATGTGTCTCTCAGTAATGTCACAGCCTTAAAATATATGTGAAATGTTACCCTTTTAAGTATCCAATATTTTAAGTATTACATTTATTAAGTAACCGATATGTAACCATGTACCTTCCTTCTGTGAATAAAGGCTTTTGAAGATGCCAAACCTGTTGTGAGATGGTTCAACAAACAGAGATTTGTTGGCGGAGGCTATGGATCGACTCAGGTAAGAAGAGACTCCTCTCTCCATCTTGATCCGTCCATCCTGTTTTAGATTATCATTTATTTTGTTCTGATTCATTTTCCCCCACCTCCCTCTCTTAAGACCACCATTATGGTGTACCAGGCTATATCAGAGTACTGGTCCAGTGCTAAAGAACCAGAGTACGATCTGAACGTGGACATTTTGGTGCCGGGCAGGGCAAAGCCTGAGAAGTACAACTTCAACAGGGATAACCACTATGCCACAAGGACATCTAAAGTAAGCACAGACACAAACTCACAAACAGTGGCTCATTAAGGTGGCATATGTTTGTCTCAACACTGTTTGTATGAACAGATTGAAATTATGCATTTGTATAGTGTGGGTAGTCTCCTGGAATACAAACACATCTGTAAACTCTCAACAAATAAATTGAACTATACAAGTGATTTAAAAATAGAGAAAAAAATAATAATTTCAGTTTTACTAAAAATAATAAAGAAACACATTTGAAAACCTATATTCCTAACATATTTAAAGGTCACCTCTCATGCTATGTTTAGGCAATAGCATAGGTCTCAGATTTATACAAATATATAAAAAACATGTCTATGAAGTGTTTTGCTCAGAATACCAAACAGATCACCCATTCTAGCCATGCCTCATATCCCTCTATTTCACTTCCTGTTTCAAAAGTGTTGATTTGGGGATAAAGCTTTAAAAAAAAAAAATGTTGATACAAAATAAAAAGGAGGGGTCTGAGCTCATGCGGGACCTGGCAGCTACTGTCTAAACTAAATGCTGCCGTGATGAAACGCCATATCATGGATTATCAAGGATCTGAAACAGTCTGGAGCTCAAAGGCTTTCTCTCTTGCCGGTTATACCACAAGGTGAGTTCCTTTTTACTTCCTGCTTCTTCACACACATGCTCTCCTGTACAGGTTAGCTCTGAGTGTTAGCGATGCTAATGTAAACATGCACCGACCATAGGGCTGCTTGATTATGGCAAAAATCATAATCTCGATTATTTGGGTCAATAATTGATATCACGATTATTAAAAATGATTATTAAAAACTTTGAAAACATCAATTTATTGGAGAATTTATCGGGCATTGGTTCTGATAGCTACGCCTACATTTCCGATATTACGTCATATCGGACGCAAATCTTGATCTGCTCCGTTGTACCCCCGTTTTTAGAGATTTGGGTACGGAGGAAAAGAGAGAGGGTTTTATTTTCTGACGCTGCGTGAGTTCCCCGACACACCGGGGACACATTTATGTATAAAAGACATCAACAAGTGCATTTTGCATGATAGGAGACCTTTACAGTAACTTTTGAACTTTATCCAGTTTTATTTATGAATTCTAAAGTCCCTTAAGGATCTTAATTATTCCATGGAGATTTGCCAGATTAATCAGATTTTTTTGAAAAAGTTTTAAATGTACAGCTTGCATATTTACACACTGATCGTTGATTTCGTCACACAAATAATAAATACTTTAATATCTAGTTATCCTTGACTGCTTGTGTTTGTGTTCATATTTAAACTCTGACAGATCAATGAAATAAACCAGAATGTGATAGTGACTGCCAGGGGTTCAGGAGAAGCAACAGTGACAGTGAGTACAATATATTTGTATATGTTATACTCTGAGTTTAAATAACAGTTAATAACTGATCCGTCCTTTTTTTTTATTTTACCAAATACCCTTTTAACCTTGTGAGGACTCATATCAAATATGGCACCTTCTCTGTGACAGTTGGTGTCGCTGTACTACGCTCTGCCTAAACAAAAGGAAAGTGATTGTCAGAAGTTTGACCTGTCAGTGCAGCTCATCCCAGGTGATTTAGTGCCTTCTGTCTCTTCTTCGGTTGTTGTACTTTACTCTTGAGAAACACATTAACTAAATACAAATATAATATTTTACTCCTGCAGAAAAAATTGATGAGATCTACAAGCTGAGGATAGAAGTGTTGTAAGTACAACCAAGGCAACACACTGCCACATGGCTTTATTCATAACACTTTCATTTCCTTCAATCTATTCTGTGTACAGGTATAAGGACAAGGAAAGAGATGCAACAATGTCAATTTTGGATATTGGCTTGCTAACCGGATTCACCCCTAACACAAAGGACTTGGACTCAGTAAGAACTCATACACAGTAACCCACAACAAATGCACTTGTCACGGTTCCTGTTAAGAGAAAAAAAGATGTGTGTGATGGTTAGTGGTCTGATTGTGTGTGTGTGTGTGTGTGTGTGTGTGTGTGTGTGTGTGTGTGTGTGTGTGTGTGTGTGTGTGTGTGTGTGTGTGTGTGTGTGTGTGTGTGTGTGTGTGTGTGTGTGTGTGTGTGTGTGTGTGTGTGTGTGTGTGTGTGTGTGTGTGTGTGTGTGTGTGTGTGTGTGTGTGTGTGTGTGTGTGTGTGTGTGTGTGTGTGTGTGTGTGTGTGTGTGTGTGTGTGTGTGTGTGTGTGTGTGTGTGTGTGTGTGTGTGTGTGTGTGTGTGTGTGTG
Source organism: Pogonophryne albipinna (assembly GCA_028583405.1). NCBI lineage: Eukaryota > Metazoa > Chordata > Actinopteri > Perciformes > Artedidraconidae > Pogonophryne > Pogonophryne albipinna. The sequence goes on from CM053242.1 coordinate 1,385,420, forward strand.
TGTGTGTGTGTGTGTGTGTGTGTGTGTGTGTGTGTGTGTGTGTGTGTGTGTGTGTGTGTGTGTGTGTGTGTGTGTGTGTGTGTGTGTGTGTGTGTGTGTGTGTGTGTGTGTGTGTGTGTGTGTGTGTGTGTGTGTGTGTGTGTGTGTGTGTGTAGTTGTCCAAAGGACATGGGCGCACCATTCAAAAATATGAGATGAACAAAGTCCTGTCAGATAGAGGCTCACTCATCCTCTACCTGGACAAGGTAAGACGTCTCTGTTTCCTTCCTCCATACTTTTCCTCTCTGCCTTGCTCTTTGTGTATGTACCTCTATCTCACCTTATCTACAGGTTTCTCACACACGACCAGAAGAAATCATTTTTAGGGTTCATCAGACAATGAAAGTGGGCGTCTTACAACCAGCGGCTGTATCTGTCTATGAATACTATGAGCGTGAGTCTTAGAGAAACCTCCATGTCTTTAGTTCCCAATAGATGTCAGAGAATATAACACTGTCAATAAGCAGGCATTATTATTTGTTCAAGTATTTAAGATATCTTTTATAAAGTACCGTAAGAACCTGTTTCAATATCTTTCTCTTCTATTGCAGAAACACATTGTGTGCAGTTCTACCATCCAGAGAGAAAAGGTGGACAGCTACTGCGGCTCTGCAGAGGTGATGAGTGCACATGTGCTGAAGGTAAACGGGTCAAAGCAACCTTATCCATCAACTGTAAACTTTTATTTGTAATAATAATAATAATAATAATGGGTTTAATTTATAAAGCATTTCATGTTTGACTTCAAATCCCGAAGTGCTACAAGCAGTGAGCATGAACAGTATACAAACAGTACACAACATGGTAGAATTAATAAAAAGCAATACAAAAACAATAGAAATAAAAATAAAATAAAAGGGTGGTAAAAAGGTCTCGGCAAAGGCTCTTTTGAACAGATGGGTTTTGAGGCCTTTTTTAAAAGCCTCCACGGTCTGTGGTGCTCTCATGTGGTCGGGGAGAGCGTTCCACAGAATGGGAGCGGCCGAGCAGAAGGCCCGGTCTCCCACAGTACGGAGCTTAGTCCTGGGGGTTTGAGGAGGTTGGAGTTGCTGGAGCGGGTGGTCCGCAAGGAGGTATGGGGGGTGAGGAGTTCCTTGAGGCAGGGAGGGGCAGTTCCATGGATGCACTGGTGGGTGAGGACAGAGACCTTGAATTCGATCCTCAGTTCAACAGGGAGCCAGTGTAGTGATTTAAGGATGGGGGTGATGTGAACATATTTGCGCACCGTCATCAGGACCGTAGCAGCGCTGTTCTGAATGTACTGGAGCTTCTGGATGCTTTTGTTAGGGATCCCGATGAGGAGTGCATTCTTCCATTTTTTTAGTCTAAATAACACAACACTTAAATTGTGCTTTGTAGAGGTAGACTGCAGGTCTGAGGTCTGTAAACTGCAGCAGTGTATCATCATACTGCTATGCAATGCTAGTAGCTGATAGTCTTACCTATGGACAGCAGCACTAAATGCTAGTCCCCAATTATAGTTGTGGAGATATTTCAGTGTTGACCCAAGTGTTGGAGCCACTAAACGACAGACAGACGTTGTCCCCATGAAAGCCACACTGAAAGCATCGAATCATAATGATATCACCAGGAATTGTCTCTCAGATTTACAACAAAAATCAAGGAGTTGTACTCCTTGTGAGAAAAGCACTTAGCTTCACATCTGGAAAAGGAGAATGCTGTAGAATTGAGTTTGCAGTAAATCACCAGATTGAAACATAAGCACCTGAAGTCTAAAAGAAACCTCACTAATAATCTAAATGGTGACGTAAATACAGCTGCCATCATCCATGCTCATGTACTACTATAAACATTTGATCGGATGTGTTATAACTTTATGCCAATTGTGTATTTCCAGAGAACTGCAGTATGCAGAAGAAGGAGAAAATCAGCAATGATCAGCGCATAGCTAAGGCTTGTGAGAGTACACCAACCAGCAAAATAGATTTTGGTAAGAGAGCATAAATGGATTGAATTTACTCAATATAGTACTTTTATACACCAAAAATGTATTTGTTTGATTGTGTGTGTCTAAGAGGTTGGGAGAAGAAGTGAGCAATGAAACAGATGAGCTAACAATCTACAATGTGTCTGTCCTCAGTGTACAAAATGAAACTGGAAGTGTTTGAAGATGCTTTGTCCACAGACATTTACACAATGCGTGTTCTGGCTGTCATCAAAGAAGGTGGGTATCTATTAACTGCCTAAAATGGAGTAGCCCCTGATGTTTCTAGGGTGCCGTAAAGGGTTAGGTGACTTAACAGTTGGTTTACCTCCTTTTAAATGTTGTGTGCACATTTAATCTCAGTCAGACAATAACATACAACTTTTAAAATGTTGGTGAATGCATTTATGTCAGGCAGTTAGATGTCAACACCGGTCATTTTCATGTTTCTAGGCAAAATAAGATGTACGACTTGTTGTTTCATTTATTAGTGCAGTCAGCAGCTTGTTGGCTGGATAATTATTATACAGTCGTGAGTGGGATACATTTAAAGGGGCCCTATTATGCTCACTTTTATGATTCATATTTATATTTCAGGGCTCTACTGCAACAAGTTTACATGCTTTAATGTTAATATACTCATACTGCCTGTGCTGCTGCACCTCTTTTCACCCTCTGTCTGAAACCAGGGCCCAGTCTGCTCTGATTAGTTAGCCGGCCGGCTCTGTTGTGATTGGTCAACCACTTGGAGTTGTCCCGCCCCTTAGCCTCTCATGTAAGATGTGTTGGGAGCTAGACAATAGAAGCACAAGTGTTATGTAGTGATGTCACTATGTCGCAGTAAACAAGCCGTCCAATAGAAGAGTTTGGAGCAGGGGGTGGGAGTGTGTGTCTGAAACTCCCTCTGGAGTTTTCTGGATTTCAGCCTTTGCAGACCATTTACATGCACAACAACCCATGTAACTGCAGGAGAGGGAAACTCCAAAAAGCAGAATACAGCCCTTTCACTTTTGGCAAGAAGGCAAATAAGTGCGTTTCCAGAAACGTTTGTTCCTTTCAGAATGATTCCACTGGAAATATGTAATAATGAAGTGCTTTTGTTTTGTGATTAATGATTAGCTATCCATTTGATCCTCACCTTTTCTTTCTTCTCCTCATTTTAAATAACAGGAACGTTTGATGTGGTTACCCTGAATAACCTTCGCACATTCCTCAGTTATCCGCACTGCAGGGAGTCTTTAGATTTGGTTAAGGGCAAAACGTACCTTATCATGGGAACATCAGATGATATTCACAGAGATGAGGCACATCGAACGTAAGTTTGTTTGAATCTGATTGTGTGGTGTGGGAATTTAAGATCTTTCTGTTTCACTGCTTTTTATACTAAATCAAGTCAATATTTGTTGTACTCATTTACTGTTGCCATTGATCAAGTAATAAAGTATCCAGAAGGAGGAAGGAGGCTTTCTTATGTTATATTTTAATGTTACAGATAGCTGTTCACATGATGAAGACCTAATGTGTTTTTCACTCTGCTCTCCTTAGGTATCAGTATGTACTTGGAGAAAGAACCTGGATCGAGTACTGGCCCACAGAAGCTGAGTGTCAAGCTGGTGAACACAGACCTACCTGTTTGGGCATGGAAAAGTTAGTCCAGCAGTACCACGACTTTGGATGTCTGCATTAGTGAAACTCAAGAAAATGTATTGTTTTTGGAATTGTTATATTTTGACATTATTCCCATCTTGTACGACTTTCACTGCTATAAGATGTATGGGTTTACAATGTTGCAGTGTATTGGTTTAAATGAAATTATCTTAATCTCATTTTCTCTGTCTTATATTCATATTCATTTTTAGTTAATGTAGAAAATTAGACAAATATTGAACTCTTATGTTGGTTATAGTAAACGTTGAGTTCTTACCATTTAAACTGATAAATGATGTATTTGTTTTAAGTGTTTAAGTTGTCTTCTTCTGCAAAATACAAAATGTAATGTGTATTTTTGTAAGCTGGGGTCCCTAAAGAGCCAGGTGTGGTGATGTGGCTCCCCATAGTTTCCATTTATTTGTAGTAGGACCTTTTTTAAACTGATCCGGGATATTCACAGACTCATGAAACTTTACTAAAACACACTACAGATTGAGGGCTTTCAGAGGTGTATTACTTTACTTCCCTTAGTGTAATGTCAATATAGTGTTTTTTGAGCAGTAAAAAACGCATTTCTTGAAGGAATCTCCACATTTTAGAAGTGTTTGTAGCCATACACAATATGATGTTTGCTATGGTGTTCCTTTAGGTTCTTGTTATTTTGTGAAGGGATTTTAAGGTAAACTAAATTACTTTCAGGACCTTTGGGGCACCATAATCCTGCATTGTAAATACTTATTGCATGTAAAAATACTTTTAACTCATGTAAACTCATTGCACGACTTAAATAAACTCAATTGAATTCCATCACTATTTCTTTCAAGAAAGTATCTTGTGCCCATAACATTAAATTAGTATATATCTTTCAGGACCTTGTGTGCTGCATATTCCTCCTACATTATGACGAGTTCTCTTATTTTGAAATATTTAAGTCTGTTTTGCTGTTAAAATAACTTTTACTGAAGTATTATTTTTTAATTATCTTGTGCTTCTGCTAATTGTGCTTGTATGAAAAGGTCTTGTTTTTCTACAATGAATTATCTTTTTGTTAATACGATTACATATAATACATCTCTTCCAGGACCTTGTGATAACACTGCATTATGACTACTTTTATTTAGAAATCATTAACTTTTTAATTGCTTTTATTTAATGACAATTACAATGCAGGACTTTTCTTAAGGTATTTCTATCTCAGTACTTGTTCAGTAAATGGTGTTTAAAGGTGTACCATTTATATTACCACTCTTGACGAAACACACTCCTCAATGTCAGTTTCGGTAGTTTAATGACAAGGATGACGACACCCTGAAACAGAGCAATGCAGCAAGATAAGCTGACAAAGTACTACATCCATGCATGTGATCACCAATACAAATATATACAACGACACAGAGTATAGACACACCAAACAATAGTGGAAACAATCTTACATGAATGAGTGGATGAACGTCTCAACTCGGGGCGGAGTGAATGAACAATGTTTGAACTAAAATGGCCGCTCGGCACTACCGGGTCAGAGCACGGCATATCCGGTCAGCGACAGCAGTGACGCTGCCCTCTAGTGGCCAGCGATAAACTCTTCATCCTCCCCAGACCGGAAAGCTATGGGACGCAATAGATTAACGGTCTAAATCCCGTATCCAGCTGCCGGACACGGGCTCGTAACGTGCAGGCGGCATCCTCACGCGGCCCGGCCGAGTAGGCTGGGGCAGCGTCGGCGGTGACTGCGGCACCGGGAGCGGTGCGCCCAGGAAGGCACCCGTAGGAATGGTGAGGTCAGAGGACGCCTCATCAGCAGGCGCCGGTGGGGAAGCGCCCATAGCCGAGTCGCGGGGTCCAACAGTCGGCCGCTGAGCAATCCCCTGGGGCGAGTCGCCCAGCCCGGGTGGATAGGTGGGGGCTGATGTCCCAGGGCAGCGGGCGGCGGCGACGGCGCAGCCGACTGCTCACGGGCGCAGGGTGTGGCCAGTGTGTAGGCATGGGGGAACCGCCGGTTGCGCAGTGTTAGACGTCCCGAACCGTCAACCCTGACCCGATACTGGTCGTGGCCCGGCGACTCCACCACGATCCCTAACCTGTCCCATTTGTGGGCGCTCGGGCCTTGCTGGTTCTGGAGGAATACCCTTTCGCCGAGTGCCAATGGGCGGAGCGTTCTTGAGTGAGTCCCCAGAGACTCGGTGGTACGGGACACACGGGTCCGAAGGGCGTCCTCCTTCGCCGCCCATGCCTCGCGCCATAGCAGGTGGATATGCGGGTTCGAGAACTTCTCGAGGCGGTTCACGAAGGAGAGCGAGCCACGAAGGAGAGCGAGCCACGAAGGAGAGCGAGCCACGAAGGGGGCGGCCGAAGATGATCTGCGCTGGCGAGAACTGCAGCATAGCACGCAGGAAGCGGTCCTGATCAAGGCTGCCCGACGGGCCGGTGTTGGACATCAGGAGGCGCTTACTAGTCTTAACCGCAACTTCCGCCCTACCATTCGACTGCGGAAAGCCAAAGGAGGACACACAGTGTTTGACGTGCCATAAGCGGAGGAAGTCCTCAATGTGGCTCGCCTTGAATTCCGGACCATCGCTCGAGAGCTCCTCCGGTACGCCAAAGGTGGCGAAGAACGAACGGAGGTGTTGGACCAGGCCAGCTGAGCCCGCCAGGGCAGTACCCGCCGTAGAGCTCAGGACCTCTACCCAGCCCGAGAGCCGGTCCCCGACAACTAGGTAGTGGCGGCCCCCATAGTCGAAGAAGTCAGCAAACACCGCCTCGAATGGCGCGGACGGGGGTGAGGACGGCCGGGGGGGTGTAGCCGCCTGTGACAGAGCATTGCGGTTGCAGTCTGCACACCCGTCCCTGGTGGCCTGAATGTCCCCGGACATCCCGGGCCAGTAAACTATGGCTCGGGCATGCTGCCCCATCGCTGAGGTCCCCTGGTGAGCAGCATGGAGATGCCAAAGGACTCTCCCACGGAGGGATGTGGGGACCACGACGCGGTCCCGATAGAGCAGGACGTCATCCTGTGCGTAGACGGACTCACAGACTGATGACAGACTCGCCAGGGCAGGGTCGTTAACGTCAATCCCACCCTCCTGCTCGATGAGTTGGAGGAGGTGGCTGAGGCTTCCGTCAGCCGCTGTCTCCCGTGAGAGGAGGGGCCAAGAGACGGCTCCGAGCTCCCGTGCGTCGTCGCGGATGGAGGCCATGAGTGCTGACTCCACGGCGTCAGGCCCGCTCGGCAGCCCCAATGAGAGGCCGTTCGCTGAGCCCGAGGGGGAAGGATGCCTCAACGTGGCATCAGCGGCATAGTTGCTCTTGCCAGGCAGATGCACAATGTCGAAGCGCCATGGGAGGGTGCGCTGCTTGAGTCTAAACAGACGCAAGTTTGTTATCTCATCCAGCGTACGGTCGCCAAAGATCTTCACCAATGGCTTATGGTCGGTGACCACGACGAGGTTGTCGGACCCCTGCGTGAAGTACCGCGTCTGTTCCAGACCCCAGGCCACAGCTAGGGCCTCTCCCTCGACGGCCGCATAGCGCTGCTCCGCAGGGGACAGGAAACGCGAACCCGCGAGGGTGATCCTCCATCCTCCTAGACAGCAGTCCGGTATGCCCGAGGCACAGTGACAATATTGCTGGACCAGGAAGTAGCCAATGCCACGCATGGACCAGTCAGGGCGGAGGCAGGTACGCTTCTGCATGTCGTAGATCTCCACGCCCTCGCGGATGGCCTCCATTATGGCTTGCTTGGACGTCTGGAAGGCCTCCTCCAGAACGGGGGACCATAGGAACACACAGCGTGGGCTGAGGAACGGCTTAAATGGAGTCATCGTGTCACGCAACTGGGCGTAGTTAGCCACCTGGTTGACAAGGCCGAACCAACTCCTGATGTCCGTCGTGGAGCCTGGGGTGAGGAAGTCCCGGATGGCGTCCAAGTATTTCGGGAGCGGTTCGATGGTAGATTCCGACACCCTGAAGCTAGCGAAATCGACGCACCTCTCCGCGAACTGAAGCTTGTCCGGGTACAACACGATGCCTGACCGGCCGACACGCGTCAGGAAGTCGATGGTCCTTGATAGAGATTAAAAGGGATAACTGGTCCGCTTTTCAAATCTCCGCGCGTCCCTACCAAGCTGGTTATAACACAGGAAGGAATCCAGAGCTACCAAGTAACCGTTAAACAATAATCTACTTTAATGGTAATATGACAATGCAATACAATCAATACAGTACAAATTCAATACAGTTATCTTTGGGATCCCGAATTTACCTGATGATCACTTGAGCCAGCCAGCCAGCAAAGAGGCTGAACATAGCGTGTGTCTGTGTTTTATACTTGTCTTACAATGGGATGGGAGGAGATATCTGATCCTCCCTTTTGGACCTCCTTGATTGGCCGCCCAAATATCACAAACACCTCAGATCTTGGTTTCCCCAATCACTGTAGGTCAGCCATTATCTCCAGATCTAAGATGGATGCCAACCAAGCCATGCTCTTACCCTCCCCCCATCTCCCTTTGTTCTCCAAAACACAGGTCAACAGGCCCAAATCCAGCTCACGGTTTTACACAGATTATTTCCCATTTAAGCTTATTCATAGTTTGCTAACATGAATACATACAAATATTTCACTTCAATAATCCCCCTTTTGGTCTCTCTCTAAAGAGACCAACTTACACAAGGCACTTGAAACATAACTACTGTCATTCCTTTCCACTGTGTCTGTCCCCCAATATTGTATGAATCTATCAGAAACTGAGACCCAAAGTACTTGAAATCTTTGGGAACAGAACACCACTTTCCATGGCCGTGAAGGAACCATGAGAGGGCAACCTGAGCGCTAGAAAGCAGTCTCGTTTTGTGGTGAATCCTCAGCCCCCCCCCCCCTGATAGGGAGGGGGAGATGCGGCTTTCCCTTCACTGGTGGAACTGATCAGAGAGAAGTAGACTCCTCTGCTGCCTCGACAAGTCCCCCAGCCCGCTGACAGCCGCTTCCTAGTCGTCTGCTGTAAGGATGTCCTCGAGGTCGTTGTCGTCCATTCCACTGATGGCTGCTTCCGAGTCGACCTCCTCTGCGAGGGCCACGTCCGTCCTGATGTCGTCCCCGGTCCTAGCAGGTGGTTTCCCCGCCCGGTCACTGGCTCCCGTGGTACGAGCTGTCCCCCTTTCCTCCCACGCGGACGGCATGAGAGATCCGCTGGGTCACTCGGTCGGGGCCGGAGAGCCTGGGGTTGAGCCACTTTGTCCTGATGACCTTCAGCCAGACGAACTCCGCTGTGTCGGCCTCCTGGGTCCCCCTTTGGCATCACCAACCTGTGTGGAGAAATCTGATACAAATCCCTCAAGCCTACGCTCAGGGCTCCGGGGCCCTCCGCTGTTTGACCCACCACTGCGTAGGCCGCTTGGAGCCTGTTGGTGGAGTGTCTTAAAACAACAGACGTCTGTGAACAGGTTTTCTAAATTAATTGTAGCCCTCCTATCTGCCAGTGCAGCTTCAGAATCTCAATACTTGGATAAAAATACTAAAAATAAAACCCCCACATCTCTAGGTGAACTAAATAACATATTTCAATAGCTCTGAATTTCTGACAAGCATCTGTGTTTATTTTTAAATGAAATCCCTGAGATCCTATTTAAAATCTAAATATAATATGAACTGTTAATGTTTCTGGTAAAGAAACACACTAATGTTATGGATTCAAAAACAACCAAAATCATGATACTGACAAAGTGAATGATTTCCTGGTGATACTGCTTCTACCGGTCAGTGTTGAGATATTATCAAGCTCAAAAATGAATACAGAATTCCAACAAACTGTCATCAAATGTCTTTCTATTATGAATTTAGATGAAATGTATATCCCCATAATGACCTAAACAATAAAGTCTATGGCTTTTACTTCTTTACCAGGCTAGTTACATGATGCTGTCTAAATTAAATTATGTCTCATTACATTACTATGTTTTAGCTTTAACTGTAATATGTTCTTTCTACATTTCAAACCTCAGTTACTTTAATACCTGTTGAAACATTACTCACCGGTCAACTTACAGTAGCCCCTTGGCCACTGATTCTGCATCTGTGTTACCTGTTATAACTCAATCAATATTAGAGACATGTCAACATTCATCAAACAGTATCTTATCCCCAGATATGGAGCAGGTCCACTCTAAAACTGTCAATCAATGGTCAGATTGAACAATTGAGTTGGGGCAGCAGGTTCCTTTCAGTCCCTAAATGAAAAATGTACATTGTGAAGTTTACACTCCCCCTTTTTACACATGAACCTCATGTGTAACCATGGATTATAAGAAAATGCCAAACATTTTCCCAAATGTACATCCATCATTTCCACAGTAAACACTTCAGTGAGATGAAGTGTTTCTCTCCATCCTTCAGTCCTAAAAGAAACAGAATCTTCATGTTTTAGTTTGAGTTTCACATTCTGCAAACTGCCACCTCCTGTGGGAGTAAAATATCATCAAGTGGACTAGAAACGGGTAATAATATGTTAGTCCAAAAACATGCTTGGTTAGTTATTGTTTTAGAACCATGCAGTTACACTGATCACATGCCGGCATTCATTCACACTCACACCGTCTGTCAGGTTGTAAAGTCTTGGTCTGGACAGAGTCACCCCAGAGTCAGTCATTGACAGTGCCTTCTCAAGTTACACTGTCGGTCAGGGTCAGAGGTCAGTTGGTCTCAGTCTTTTTGGCCATGTGTCGTGCTCTGCAGAGACTTTGATATTTCAGCATAGGCCAGTATCCTTTGTCTACAAAAATCTGTTATATATGGAGCGCCATCATCAATCAATTCACGACCACAACTATAATTTTCCAGATATCTCTAACTTTTCATCGGAACAGCTGTTCCCCACATTCCCTGAAAAGTGTTAGCCAAAAATGTCACTTCCTTATAGTACTACTCCTGCAATTCATTTACACCTAATTAGTATTAAAATGTCTAATAGATCTATTTCAGAAACTTGTGTACATCACTATTATCTTGTGTCAAACCATTACTAGGATCTGTGTAGCTCTGCTATGCATTTCATAGCTCATCTTCAATTCTGGTCCACCTAAAAAACAATGTTAAACTCTTTAGCAGTGTGTGGAACATCGGGTGTCCGACCATGCAACAATTACTCCCTCCTTTATCAAGGATTCAAAAACAGAAGTCATTTCATATTTCCATCTTAAAGCTCTCCTATGGTAATAACTATGGCACAATGGTGAAATCAATACTTTAGATTGGAATACTATATCTGGCTTGGCACTAGCTCTCCCTTTAACATTACCAAACAAATAAAGATTTGTCTTAGAGTGGTTCCTAAAACTATCCCTTTAATGGTGATCAATATTGTAACGAATGAGATCACTACTTTATTCACAAGTGAATAAAAATCTCTTGAAGAATGATTTGTTAACATGATGAAAAGATTGAAGAATATGGTTATATTCTGTCATGTAACCCCCTTTATTCCTCAGTGTGTTTTAGGATGATTCTCATTTTACTTTAATAGTTACCTTTTTACTGCTATTTTTAATTTACCAATTGATTAATTCATGGTTAATACAACTTTTTATCTTCACTTATTTATCAAGTCAATTCAAGTTCTTTAAATGTGCGCTTATAAGTGTGTTTATGTGTAAACTCACTCATTCCCGTTGATTCCCTTCTCCTCTCCTCTGGTTTATCTCAAGCCGTGATCCCTGGCCACCTCACATTCTCGGCCAAGTCCCCTGATTCTGACTCCTCCCCCTTTGTCCATCAGCTGTCACTCTTTGAGGCAGCCATCTGCCCAGCTACATCTGCAGCCCCCATCATGCCACTGTTGTTGCACTGCTTTGCACTTCATCTCCTCCTTCACAGTCTCTCTGTTGCTTTATGGAGGGCGGATTCTGCTCTCATGTCCCACACTTTGCTCTTGTTCGAGGGACTGATAGATCTCTGCCTGTCAGCAAGCTGTTTGGTTCTGGATGCCACAGGTGGAGATAGTTCTGGATGCAGTTCTTATTGTTGTTGTTGGTTCAGCTCTGGTTCACTGAGAAGGAGGAGTCTCCTGTTGGGTTAGGCCTTTGATTGCTCAAGCGGATCGGGGTCTTAGCCGTCTGACATGCAGAGAGAGAGAGTCCAGGTCTCGGGACGCATTACCTATAGAAATTCTAGCACACTGAGGTTAAATAAATCCAACCCTTTCCACTCCGTCTCTTTCTAATCATACTATTTGTCTTAGTAGTTAAATGCCATCCAAACAACACAATTAATGTCTACTAATGATATTACATAAACTCCCTCTAATAATCGTTTCATCCATTGTGACATATTTACCCAAACTAAGTTTCTCAACACCCACATGTTTCCAGCATCGCATATTCCACACACTATGAAAGAACCCCTCCGCATTCAAAAATCCCACTGCTATCTAGCAACAATTGTAAAGTTGCAGAGCACACTAATCAGATCACAGTAATGTAATTTGACCCAAGTGTAGGCCTATTTCGTTCCTAGAAATGTTAGCAAACACCAAACTCCATCTACAACATTTATAGATAAATTGATTTAGCAAAATGAAATCTTACGTAATTCAAAATGTGACAAAAGAACACTGATTTGTCTTACACAAGATTGTGTAACTGACTAGACTGAGTTCAATAAAAATTAAACCATACGACTTGTAGTCTGGCTTCAATAAAAAATGTAACACCTCATATCCTATCATTTGATCATATTTCCTTGTCTCTCTCTGTGTCTCTCTCTGTGTCTCTCTCTCTGTCTCTCTGTCTCTCTCTCTGTCTCTCTCTCTGTCTCTCTCTCTGTCTGACAAACTTACAAAACCTTCTGTGTACTTTCTACTCTTTCTTCACAAACTTAAAACACAATTTTGGTGAATTGTTTGCGTTTTCAGTTTCCTATCTACATTAAACAACCACCAACTCAGAGTCACTGTGGTATGATCAACACAACTCCTAAATAACATTACAATGTATATTTCTTACAGTGAGTTTGTTATTTAATGTTTAACAAATTATCCTCTTTTTATGTCTAATCTAGGTGGAATAATCCACTATCATATTTAATTTGAATGGAACCTTAACCTCTATGTACTACATATACTCAGTAAATCTCTTTTTACTTTCCCTCAACGTTTCTGTATGTAATTAAATTCCTCTGAAATATGATTAAGTACAATTCCCAGTTAATGACAAATACCATGAAATTCACAATGCAATGCAATAGTAACAATCAGTTCTCAAAACTTCTCATAAAAACCACGATGTGACGTAACTGTATCCCTCAATGCTAAAAACAACAAATTATAGTATCTTATTTATTTCAATATCTACCACCTCAAATCACACATTGATCCATTAATTTTCAATGTTATTCACTCCAACTTCAGATCAGTCGTTGATCTTTCACTCCTTGCTTTAAATTCAACGCTCAGCAGCCATTTTCCAGACATGAACAAGCAGTCTGGCTCCGGGCTGCTGCATAGCAACCTCGCGCAGAAATGTGGAGAAAGGGGGGCTTTCTTAAACCCCTGGTATTCTATCATTATGACTTCGCATCTCTTCATCTGATGTGTTCACTTGTATTAATATACTGGGCTATTGTCGTTGTTACTATTAACGTGCTTCCCGTCTTCAATACCGGCCAGCAATGTAATGATTAAACTCCACGCTTGAAGCTAAACCATATAAAAATGTCAAAGGGGTGTTACCCCCTTTCAGCCACTAGATGGCAGCAGCAGACCACAAATGAGCTTCACTCTTCTGAGTGCATTTTTGAGCTCCGCAGACAACCGCTCACACAGGTATTTTAGGTAAAAATCACACAGATTTATTCCCCGTACAGTTTGTCCAGCTTTTATAATGTGACGTGTATTTAACCTTCATCACACGTTAGCTTTTCAAATTAAGTTTACAGTCAAAGGGAAACAAGAGCCGGTCCTGTCACACTTTTGGTGAGGTTTGCGTTCTCTCCCTTGATTTAACATATAACAGACTTCTGGCTTTTTAGCTTATTCAGCCTTGGTCCGTTATTTAACCCCAGTTTTAAACGGCGACCCAATCTAAAATATCGAGTTTCCAGGTCTTGTCGTGCAGGAATGAAACCTCGCAACCCACAAACTGCACCGTCTCTACGCCACTCAGGAATAAACTACCTGTAGATCCACGCCAAACTGCTCTATTTACGTGACGCAGGACTTTCCGTCTACCTGGCGATCAACGTTTACGTTTTGTATATAACTTTCCTAACATAGTAAAATATGCATTGTATATTCCATTTAAACTTTAAAAACACTGTGAAACGCCTACAGACAACCCTAATGTTTTAGCATACCAGGCGTCTGCAATACCTTATTTGTCAGGGCCCAGCTGATTGTCTGAGGTGTTTGAAAGCGTTTGTTCCCGACCCATTCCGGTCGTCTGGATTCTTCCTCAGCTTTGTTCGACGTCGAGGTCACCATATTGATAGAGATTAAAAGGGATAACTGGTCCGCTTTTCAAATCTCCGCGCGTCCCTACCAAGCTGGTTATAACACAGGAAGGAATCCAGAGCTACCAAGTAACCGTTAAACAATAATCTACTTTAATGGTAATATGACAATGCAATACAATCAATACAGTACAAATTCAATACAGTTATCTTTGGGATCCCGAATTTACCTGATGATCACTTGAGCCAGCCAGCCAGCAAAGAGGCTGAACATAGCGTGTGTCTGTGTTTTATACTTGTCTTACAATGGGATGGGAGGAGATATCTGATCCTCCCTTTTGGACCTCCTTGATTGGCCGCCCAAATATCACAAACACCTCAGATCTTGGTTTCCCCAATCACTGTAGGTCAGCCATTATCTCCAGATCTAAGATGGATGCCAACCAAGCCATGCTCTTACCCTCCCCCCATCTCCCTTTGTTCTCCAAAACACAGGTCAACAGGCCCAAATCCAGCTCACGGTTTTACACAGATTATTTCCCATTTAAGCTTATTCATAGTTTGCTAACATGAATACATACAAATATTTCACTTCAATATCCTCCACCAGTGTTGCTCCAGGTCGGTGTCATAGTGGATGGTGTCATCCACACAACGTTCCTTGCGTTCATAGTCCGAGAGGACGGTGTCAAACCGACAGTTGTTGCCATCCCCTGATGACAGGAAACCCTGTGGTGCCCTGGTGTAGCGCCAACGGCCGAAGGGTGTGATGAAGGTAGTGAGGTGGCAATCCGACTCACGCAGGGGGACACTGTGGTAGCCGTTCCAGGCATCCGTGACGGTCTTCCAGGTCTCCTGCAGCATTTTGAATCAGCTGAAGCGACTTGACTGACTTCTTGGTACACCCTGATACTAAAGAGTTACAATAATCCAGCCTTGAAGTAACAAATGCAAGTCCTTGAGGCAGTCTTGAATTTTATTTAGATGATTAATTTCATCAGGCTTGATTGATAAATATAGTTGAGTATCATCCGCATAACAATGAAAATGTCCAGAATGATTCCTTATAGTATTGCCTAACGGAAGCATATATAATGTGAACAAAATAGGTCCGAGCACTGAGCCCTGTGGCACTCCATGGCTAACTTTGGTTTGCGTGGAAGATTCATCATTGACACGTACAAACTGAGAGCGTTCAGATAGATAGGACCTAAACCAGCCTAAAGCAGTTCCCTGTATGCCAACTAAGTGCTCTAGTCTTTGCAATAGGATATCATGATCGATAGTATCAAATGCAGCACTGAGATCGAGTAAAACAAGAATAGAACAAGTCCCTTGTCTGAGGCTATTAGAATGTCATTTGCGACTTTAACCAGAGCTGTCTCTGTGCTATGATGTGTTCTAAAGCCAGACTGAAAATCTTCAAATAAATCATTGTTTTTTAAGTAATCACACAACTGTTTAGCGACCACTTTCTCAAGAATTTTTGAGAGGAACGGAAGATTAGAAATAGGTCTATAATTGGCTAAAACCTCTGGATCGAGGTTGTGCTTTTTAAGAAGCGGTTTTATCACTGCTACTTTGAATGATTGTGGAACATAGCCTGATAATAAAGACATATTCATAATATTTAATAAAGAAGTGCTAATTAATGGAAAAACTTCCTTCAACAGCTTAGTTGGAATTGGGTCTAACATACACGTTGATGGTTTAGAAGAGAGAATCATTGAATTTAATTGTTCAAGGTTTATGGCTGAAAAGCATTCTAGTTTACTATCTAGTGTAATATTAGAACTTACGTTTCCGGGAGCTGTTGATAACACTATACTGGTCAAAGGCAAGAGGTCATTAATTTTGTTTCTAAGAGTAACAATTTTATTGTTAAAAAAGCACATAAAATCATTACTACTGAGTGCTATGGGAATAGAAGGCTCAATCGAGCTGTGGCTCTCTGTCAGCCTGGCTACAGTGTTGAAAAGAAATCTTGCATTATTCTTATTAGTGCGAATGCTGTTTACAGCATTCCACTATAGTGCTTCAAATCTTTATTCTTCCCCTTATTTCAGCCAATAATTTGGCTCTCCATAACTTCAGCTTATTTTCAGCTACAGAAACCATTCAAATATTAAACTATTCAGCCGGTTCAGGAATCGATGGGAAACCTTCAACCTTTTCCAAATATTTCATACTTTTTGAAATATTCAGCTTTTTAAACTCTTTTTTTAACATTGAAGTCAATGGGAGATGCCTTCAAATCCACTTTTCCTACACTTTGCGCCAAATGCTTCTCCTTCCACATAATTTCAGGTAGACACTTCATTCCAAATTTCAAATGATCACAATACCTTCAGCTATAAAACTTGTGTAAAAGATTTTTGATATCTTTTCAACTTTTTGAGATATTGAATTTAGTTTGGAGCTTGGTAGAGAGGCCTTTTTCAGATTTTATCATTAGAGTGGATGGAGCAGCTCGTTAAGTCTAGAGTGCTTTGATCTCAAAACAGAGTGGAGCAGTGCATGAAATTCTCCCCCAAAAATATTTTAACCTTGCCATAATTCCCAAACCCTACACTCCTAAGACATATTTTTTCATGAAAAACGTAGGAAAACCTCTCCTCGGTTGGAAAATAAAAAAAATTAAGAAAAAATATTAAACAAAATGCCTCTTCAGGGCATGAAGTGACAAAAAGTCCAGCTAGATCCTAATTGATTCCCATGTAAAATTGTTCCAGATCTTTCTTCAGAGCAGGGAGAAGTACACTTTAGACAAACTGCTCCCATCTCCACATTTTACACACAAAACCCAAAAAAAAAACATATTTCAGTTCATTGGGGTTCTCTGATGCTCACGGTCTGGTCATTTTTTTTACAAGAGCCATAGTTTTTGAACAGGTGGCAAAATTGTCAGATATAATCCCCAATGCATTCTTATGGGACTCAGTGCTGCAGTTGGTTGTCATGGTGTTGCTGGGCAGATTGGAGCCACACACACGTGAGTGACATCATCAGAGGTGTTTGTAAACATTCAATCACTGCTACTTACATTTAATATCTTTATTTAACTCCTTCAGCCTAATTTCAGCTGCAGGAACCATTCAAATATCAAACTATTCAGCCTTTTCAACACATGATGGGAAACTTTCACTTTTTCAAAATATGTTATACCTTTTAAAATATTCAGTTTTTTAAAGTCTTTTTTTAACATGGAAGTTATTGCAATGCATTTGAGTAGACACACACTCTCTCTCTCTCTCTCTCTCACACACAGACACACACACACACACACACACACACACACACACACACACACACACACACACACACACACACACACACACACACACACACACACACACACACACACACACACACACACACACACACACACACACACATACTCTCTCTCTGACACATACACAGACACACAGTCTCTCTCACACACACACACACACACACACACACACACACATACACACACACACACACACACACACACACACACACACTCTCTCACACAGACACACAAACTCTCTCTCTCTCACACACAGACACACACACACTCTCTCTCTCTCTCACACACACACACACACACACACACACACACACACACACACACACACACACACACACACACACACACACACACACACACACACACACACACACACACACACACACACACACACACAGAGAGACACTCTCTCTCTCACACACACACACACACACACACACACACACACACACACACACACACACACACACACACTCTCTCACAGACAGACACACACACACACACACACACACACACACACTCACTCTCTCTCTCTCTCTCTCTCTCTCTCACACACACACACACACACTCACTCTCTCTCTCTCTCTCTCTCACACACACACACACACTCTCTCTCTCTCTCACATACAGACACACACCGATGATGATGAATGATCAAGAGAAGTGAGAGAGGGCGATCAAGAGAAGAGAGAGAGTAATGTAACCTCCTAATGCAATGTATAACTCCTATGAAAATGTTCAAAAAGTGCTCAAACTTCACATGTGTGCTAACAGTCCAGCCGTGAAGACATCTACAGGACAGTTTTGAGATTTCTTCAAATGCTGTTGCAACACAATGCTCACCATGAAACACGGTTTTCTCATAACTTCAGTGAAAATGCTCGAAATGGCCCAAAACTTCACAGGTTTGGTAACGATGCAGCCATCAACACATCTAAGAGTATTATGGGATGTCATCAAAGGCCGTTGGCATGGCAACAGATCATTCACCATCAAGTTAGTTCAAGGGTTTGCAGTTCAAATATTCTTCTGCTTTCCCAAGTCTTTTTACTTTCTTTTCTCATCTTAATACAAATTCATTCACTACTACTTACATCTGATATTCAACTCCTTCAGCCTATTTTCAGCTGCAGAAACCATTCAACTATTACATTATTCAGCTATTTCAGGACATCAAGGCTATACATGTTGTAGTTTATACCTTTTTTAAACCTTTTCTTTTAAATATTAAGCTTTTTCTGCATTTTTTTTGCTAAAAGCAGCTACCATTGAGCTAATAACACATTCAGCTTTTTCTGCATTTTCAGCCATAAATGTTCACAGTTTACAGCATTCGCACACATTTTCTGCAGGAAATGCATTTTCTAGTTATTATTATTTCAGCCAATACTTTAGCACTCCATAACTTCAGCTTATTTTCAGCTACAGAAACCATTCAAATATTAAACTATTCAGCCTGTTCAGGAATCGATGGGAAACCTTCAACCTTTTCAAAATATTTCATAATTTTTGAAATATTCAGCTTTTTAAACTCTTTTTTTAACATTGAAGTCAATGGGAGATGAGCCAATACTTTGACTCTCCATAACTTCAGCTTATTTTCACCTACAGAAACCATTCAAATATTAAACTATTCAGCCTTTTCAGCAATTGATGGGAAACTTTCAACCTTTTCAAAATATTTCATAGTTTTTGAAATATTCAGCTTTTTAAACTCTTTTTTTAACATTGAAGTCAATGGGAGATGCCTTCAAATCCACTTTTCCTACACTTTGCGCCAAATGCTTCTCCTTCCACATAATTTCAGGTAGACACTTCATTCCAACTTTCAAATGATCACAATACCTTCAGCTATAAAACTTGTGTAAAAGATCTTTGATATCTTTTCAACTTTTTGAGATATTGAATTTAGTTTGGAGCTTGGGAGAGAGGCCTTTTTCAGATTGTATCATTAGAGTGGATGGAGCAGCTCGTTAAGTCTAGAGTGCTTTGATCTCAAAACAGAGTGGAGCAGTGCATGAAATTCTCCCCCAAAAATATTTTAACCTTGCCATAATTCCCAAACCCTACACTCCTAAGACATATTTTTTCATGAAAAACGTAGGAAAACCTCTCCTCGGTTGGAAAATAAAAAAAATTAAGAAAAAATATTAAACAAAATGCCTCTTCAGGGCATGAAGTGACAAAAAGTCCAGCTAGATCCTAATTGATTCCCATGTAAAATTGTTCCAGATCTTTCTTCAGAGCAGGGAGAAGTACACTTTAGACAAACTGCTCCCATCTCCACATTTTACACACAAAACCCAAAAAAAAAACATATTTCAGTTCATTGGGGTTCTCTGATGCTCACGGTCTGGTCATTTTTTTTACAAGAGCCATAGTTTTTGAACAGGTGGCAAAATTGTCAGATATAATCCCCAATGCATTCTTATGGGACTCAGTGCTGCAGTTGGTTGTCATGGTGTTGCTGGGCAGATTGGAGCCACACACACGTGAGTGACATCATCAGAGGTGTTTGTAAACATTCAATCACTGCTACTTACATTTAATATCTTTATTTAACTCCTTCAGCCTAATTTCAGCTGCAGGAACCATTCAAATATCAAACTATTCAGACTTTTCAACACATGATGGGAAACTTTCAACTTTTTCAAAATATGTTATACTTTTTAAAATATTCAGCTTTTTAAAGTCTTTTTTTAACATGGAAGTTATTGCAATGCATTTGAGTAGACACACACTCTCTCTCTCTCTCTCTCTCACACACAGACACACACACACACACACACACACACACACACACACACACACACACACACACACACACACACACACACACACACACACACACACTCTCTCTCACACAGACACACAAACTCTCTCTCTCACACACAGACACACACACTCTCTCTCTCTCTCACACACACACACACACACACACACACACACACACACACACACACACACACACACACACACACACACACACACACACACACACACACACACACACACAGAGAGACACTCTCTCTCTCTCTCACACACACACACACACACACACACACACACACACACACACACACACACACACACACACACACACACACACACACACACACACACTCTCTCACAGACAGACACACACACACACACACACACACACACACACACACACACACACACACACACACTCTCTCTCTCTCTCTCTCTCTCTCTCACACACAGACACACACACACACACACACACATACACACACACACACTCACTCTCTCTCTCTCTCTCTCTCTCTCACACACACACACACACACACTCACTCTCTCTCTCTCTCTCTCTCACACACACACCCACACACTCTCTCTCTCTCACATACAGACACACACCGATGATGATGAATGATCAAGAGAAGTGAGAGAGGGCGATCAAGAGAAGAGAGAGAGTAATGTAACCTCCTAATGCAATGTATAACTCCTATGAAAATGTTCAAAAAGTGCTCAAACTTCACATGTGTGCTAACAGTCCAGCCGTGAAGACATCTACAGGACAGTTTTGAGATTTCTTCAAATGCTGTTGCCATGGCAACACAATGCTCACCATGAAACACGGTTTTCTCATAACTTCAGTGAAAATGCTCGAAATGGCCCAAAACTTCACAGGTTTGGTAACGATGCAGCCATCAACACATCTAAGAGTATTATGGGATGTCATCAAAGGCCGTTGGCATGGCAACAGATCATTCACCATCAAGTTAGTTCAAGGGTTTGCAGTTCAAATATTCTTCTGCTTTCCCAAGTCTTTTTACTTTCTTTTCTCATCTTAATACAAATTCATTCACTACTACTTACATCTGATATTCAACTCCTTCAGCCTATTTTCAGCTGCAGAAACCATTCAACTATTACATTATTCAGCTATTTCAGGACATCAAGGCTATACATGTTGTAGTTTATACCTTTTTTAAACCTTTTCTTTTAAATATTAAGCTTTTTCTGCATTTTTTTTGCTAAAAGCAGCTACCATTGAGCTAATAACACATTCAGCTTTTTCTGCATTTTCAGCCATAAATGTTCACAGTTTACAGCATTCGCACACATTTTCTGCAGGAAATGCATTTTCTAGTTATTATTATTTCAGCCAATACTTTAGCACTCCATAACTTCAGCTTATTTTCAGCTACAGAAACCATTCAAATATTAAACTATTCAGCCTGTTCAGGAATCGATGGGAAACCTTCAACCTTTTCAAAATATTTCATAATTTTTGAAATATTCAGCTTTTTAAACTCTTTTTTTAACATTGAAGTCAATGGGAGATGAGCCAATACTTTGACTCTCCATAACTTCAGCTTATTTTCACCTACAGAAACCATTCAAATATTAAACTATTCAGCCTTTTCAGCAATTGATGGGAAACTTTCAACCTTTTCAAAATATTTCATAGTTTTTGAAATATTCAGCTTTTTAAACTCTTTTTTTTACATTGAAGTCAATGGGAAGAGCCTTCAAATCAGCCAATACTTTAGCTCTCCATAACTTCAGCTTACTTTCAGCTACAGAAACCATTAAAATATTAAACTATTCAGCCTTTTCAGCAATTGATGGGAAACCTTCAACATTTTCACAAATATTTCATACTTTTTGAAATATTCAGCTTTTTAAACTCTTTTTTTAACATTGAAGTCAATGGGAGATGCCTTCAAATCCACTTTTCCTACACTTTGCGCCAAATGCTTCTCCTTCCACATAATTTCAGCCAGACACTTCATTCCAACTTTCAAATGATCACAATACATTCAGCTATAAAACTTGTATAAATGATTTTTTATATCTTTTACACCTTTTGAGATATTGAAATTAGTTTGGAGCTTAGCAGAGAGGCCTTTTTCAGATTTTAACATTAGAGTGGATGGAGCAGCTCGTTAAGTCTAGAGTGCTTTGCCATCAATGCATCTAAGCGTAGTATGGGGTGTCATCAAATGTCGTTGCCATGGCGACAGACCACTCGCCATGAAACACGATGAGGCTGTAAGTCCAATCGACACTGTCCAATCGTCCCCCAATCTTCACTTTTATATCACCGGTCCATGCCTCAAGAGCTCTACGCAAAATCTGAGATCTCACCATATGCCGTTTCCATGGAAACGCATCCCTCGCCATAAAACATGATGTCGCTATAAGTCCAATGGACATGGTCCAATCGCCCCCAATCTTCACTTGTATATCACCGGTCCATGCCTCAACAGCTCTACGCCAAATCTGAGATCTCACCATATGCCGTTTCCATATCTGATATTTAACTCCTTCAGCCTATTTTCAGCTGCAGAAACCATTCAACTATTACATTATTCAGCTATTTCAGGACATCAAGGCTATACATGTTGTTTATACCTTTTTTTAAACCTTTTCTTTGAAATATTAAGCTTTTTCTGCATTTTTGTAGCTAAAAGCAGCTACCATTCAGCTAATAACACATTCAACTTTTTCTGCATTTTCAGCTAAATTCAGCCATAAATGTTCACAGTTTACAGCATTCACACGCATTTTCTGCAGGAAATGCATTTTCTAGTTCTCATCCGCTTTACGCAGTGCTTTCTTATATTCATTGAGAGTAATATGCCAAATTAAACGAGATTCTTCAAGTTTAGTGGAACGCCATATCCTTTCAAGTTGTCTCGACTTTTGCTAATCTATGTTGTTTTATTTTCTTCTTTTTCAAAGGAGCAACAGAGTCTAATTTTATTCGCAGCGCATCTGTAGCACTATCAACAACATGATCAATTTGGGGTAGTGTACATTTTGTATAAGTTTCCTCCCCTACATGCAGACATGCTATCGAGTTAAGTATTGGTGGAATCTCTTCCTTAAATTTGGCTATAGCACTAACAGATAGGTTTCTGCTGCAGGAGCTTTTGACTAATGCTTTGTAGTCTAGTAACAGTACTTCAAAAGTTACTAAGAAATGGTCGGATGAAGCAGGATTATGCGGTTCGACTAATAGTTGCTCAATTTCAATACCATAATTCAGAACAAGGTCGAGAGTGTGATTATGGCAGTGGGTTGGTTTATTTACACTCTGACAAAAACCAACATAATCTAATATAGAGTTAAATGCAACAGTAAGGTTAATTTTATCATCGTCAACATGAATATTAAAGTCACACATTCAAGGTTGGGTCTCATCCACATTCACGTGGGAAGCAGTGAGAAGCAGTCCTGAAGAACCATCATCGCAGGAAAACAAAAAAGACAAACATATTTTGTCGAGCAGATTGTCTGTGACAAGGCAACCGGTAATTGTTTGTACAACACATCCGAACCTTTGTAGGGGATGCCCACTGCAGGTGGCAGAACAGACCTGAATCCAGTAGACGTCTCAGAATGACGAGAGATCTTCTCATCGTCCAAAACAGTTAACAGGCACAGCAGAATCCCGATATGGGCCATTTTCCCAGACCAGCACACAGTATCCGCGATGTTCCTGGAGCAAATCAGCACAGCAGCAAAGGACAGGCGCAAGCAGCAGTGTGGAAGCGCTCCGGTCCCTCCGTGGTATCCCCGGGGTGAAAGCAGGCCGCCGCAACAGCAGAACCAGGACAGGTGGAAAGCAGGCCCCAGCCGTGGTAAAATCCTCCTCCGCAGAGCAGCACACGCCCGGTGGAAGCAGGCCAAGTCCGAAGCGTGGAGCCACTCCGTCTCTCCGCGACGACTCCGGGGTAAAAACCTCTCCAGTACAGCCGTACTCTACAGGTGGGAGCAGGCCTCCGTTGATCGCAGATTGCAGGCAGCAACAGGTGGAGCCGCTCCGTCTCTTCGCGACGAGCAGGCCTCCGTAGATCGCAGATCGCAGGCAGCAACAGGTGGAGCCGCTCCGTCTCTTCGCGATGTCTCCGGGGGAAAAACACCTCAATACAGCCGTACTCGACAGGTGGGAGTAGGCCTCCGCAGATCGCAGACAACTAAAACTACTGCTTGTATAAACAGGGATGGCTAAATGTTTGTAAGCAGGAGAGCTCGATGCTAACAGATACAAGATGCTAACAGGTAGTGCGAGCCTGTAGAAATTGCGACTGCCTCACGCGAGTGCCTAGGTGAATGTGTGAGATTATATATTTTTGGGCTAGAAAAGTGACATTTCTGGGTGATTTTATCAGTTTATGGAGCTTAGCCCACAAATCCTGGAGGTTCCAGGCCAAATGTGGGTGCTCATAGGCGGCCTGCCATGCGCACCCACCCGTGGAAAGAAGAAAAAGTGAAGAAAATGGTTAATTATATCTTAAAATAATCAAAAATGAAGTTTTGAAAAATTGTGCCAACGGAGAAGGGGCTCGAAAAAGCTCAACCCTTTGGTGCTCCGGGACGTTTTTCCCCTTCTCCGTTATAAGTTGCAACGGAGAAGTGGAAAAGTGTCCGGGGCTTAATTTCCCCATCTCATCATCCATACATTTTGGACTACCGTCTGCACGAAATCGGAAACCCGGTTTTTTGGTGCACTCTGAAAAAAAAAGTGAAGTGTCCGCTCACCATGCACTCTGGGTCGGCCTTATTTTGTGCCTCAAGACCCCCCCAGCCTGGTTCTCACAAAAGTTGATTGTGACAAATGTGCCTCTGGAGGAATGCAAGGGGAGTTGACAGGGGACTCTACCCGCATTATGAGGCACTATTTTTGGATACTTTTTTTCATTTTCACCATTTTGGCACATCTATTTATTTCTTTTTTCTTCATATTTGGCACAACGCTTTGGAGGAATGTAAGGGGAAAGTGCATTAACTGTACAAAATTAACATTGAAACTGATGACGGAATGGCTTAATGCATCTCCATGGAAATGATACTCCATTTGCCTATCAGGTTAGTGCACCCAATGCGGCACAACATTAATGTTGTATGGACACAAGTGTAATACACTCAAATTCCAATAGATTGAGCTCCGGCCTCATTTTTGAAAATTTATAAAACTGTTTTTAAGTCTGAAAACAATAATATTATGGCTGATAAATAGGTTAATATAGTAAACAAGGGCGCACGACCCCCAAACTTTTTGGGTGTGTTCCAACGGGTACATAGTGCAAATATACCAAGTTTGATGGACCATCACAGGTCCATCAAACTTGGTATATTTGCACTATGTACCCGTCTGTAAATATTTTA
This sequence comes from Pogonophryne albipinna, assembly GCA_028583405.1. Taxonomy (NCBI): domain Eukaryota; kingdom Metazoa; phylum Chordata; class Actinopteri; order Perciformes; family Artedidraconidae; genus Pogonophryne; species Pogonophryne albipinna. The sequence continues at coordinate 1,410,926 of CM053242.1, forward strand.
ATTAAACATTTTGCCCGACTTTTGACATTAATTGACCCATGTTTCCAACACTATTTGCGGGTAAACATTGTATATTCTCACCCTGGATGTGTCTTTCCTGAATTAAAACAGTTTCCCCGAATTTTAACATCAATGCACCCATGTTTAGAACACTTTCTCCGGGTAACAGTGGTGTGTGTGTGTGTGTGTGTGTGTGTGTGTGTGTGTGTGTGTGTGTGTGTGTGTGTGTGTGTGTGTGTGTGTGTGTGTGTGTGTGTGTGTGTGTGTGTGTGTGTGTGTGTGTGTGTGTGTGTGTGTGTGTGTGTGTGTGTGTGCACCCTGGGTGTCTCTCCCTCTATTCACACCACTTCTGCCCACGTTTGAAACAGTTATTCCTGGGTATAAAAGCCATGTTCTGCCTCCTGCTCTCTGGGTAGACTCTCCCTCTATTCACACCAATTTTCCCCGCATTTCAAACACTTATTCCTGGGTAGAAAAGCCATGTGCATCACCCTGGATCTCTGCATATGTGCCTGTAAGTCTGAGACCCTGCTAACAGCAGTGACTCTGCTGTTTTTATCTTCTTGTACATTTAATGACTTAAATTTGGACGAAATGGACAGTTTCCTGTCCATACTGACATGATTATGTCCATAACACCGGATGTTTATGCAGTCAAATGTACATTTGAATTAAAACAGTTTAATGCACTTTTAACACTCATGTACCCATGATTCAAGCTGCTTTCCTGGGTTTTAAAGTGCTGTGAAGTGCCCTGGAAGTGTCACACTATTTAACACTGTTTACCCATGATTCAAGCTGCTTTCATGGGTTCTAAAGTGCTGTGAAGCAGCCTGTTCTCTGGGTACAGTCTGGGTGGAATAGCCATCTGCTGCATGGAACTCTCTGGGTCTACTCTCCCTCTATTCACTCCACTTTTCCCCGCCTTTCAAACACTTATTCCTGAGTAGAAAAGCCATGATCTAACTGGCACTGCTTCTAACAATACTTTAGCCCACATCAAAGCCCTGTTCCCTGGGTAATAGAGGGGGGTGATGTGCCCTGGGTCTATGGGTGTCTGGGTATGTGGGTCTCTGGGTCTCTGAGGGTCTCAGACCCTGCTAACAGCAGTGACCCTGCTGCCAGCATTATGAACAGATTGATCAGTTTCTAACAATACTTTAGCCCACATCAGAGCCCTGTTCCCTGGGTAATAGAGGGTGGGTGATGTGCCCTGGGTGTCTGGGTGTCTGAGTGTTTGGGTCTCTGGGTCTCTGTGGGTCTCTGTGTCTGGTCTTCTGGGTGATTCTGTCCGTTTATGGAGCTTCACAAATCCTGGAGGTTCCAGGCCGAATTTGGGTGCTCATAGGTGGCCTGCCATGCGCACCCACCCGTGGAAAGAAGAAAAAAGTAAAGAAAACTGTCAATTATATGTTAAAATAATCAAAAATGAAGTTTAAACAAATTCCAACGAGTGCCAACGGAGAAGGGGCTCGAAAAAGCTCAACCCTTTGGCGCTTCGGGCCGAAGCCCCGGACACTTGTCCACTTCTCCGTCGCAACTTACAACGGAGAGGGGAAAAAAGTTTCCCCTTCTCTGTAGAAATAATTAATTCATCCATTTCAGACTACTGTCTGCACAAAATTGGAAACCCTGTTTTTGAGAGGACTCAGAAAAAAAACGGCTGTCTGATGTCCTGGAGGAATGTATCTGCTCCATGTGGACTCTGGCTCGGATAGATTTGTTGCCTGGAGATCCCCCAGCCTTGTTCTTCTGGTCTCTGGAAGAATGGAAGGGGAGTTTAAGGGGACTCTACCATCATTATGAGGCACTATTTTCAGATACATTTTCTCACTTTCACCCATTTTCTGTGGTTCTCCAAAAAGTTAACTCAGACTTTTGTGACTCTGGAGGAATGGAAGGGGAGTTGACAGAGGACTCTACCCGGCTTATGAGGCACTATATTCGGATACATTTTTTCATTTTCATGCATTTTTCTATGGATGAATTTGAACTTATTTTTTTACTTTTTACTCATTTTGACAAAGTTCTGGTTACCGCGTTGCCCGGAGGATAGGACCGAGAGATGACAGACTCTCTGGCCGCGTCACCAGTCACTATTTTCGGATAGATTTTTTCATTTTCATGCATTTTTCTATGGATGAATTTGAACTCATTTTTTAAACTTTTTGCTCATTTTGACCAAGTTCTGGTTACCGCGTTGCCCGGAGGATAGGACCGAGAGATGACAGAGTCTCTGGCCGCCTCACCAGTCACTATTTTCGGATAAATGTTTTCATTTCCATGCATTTTTCTATGGATGAATTTGAACTTATTTTTTTTACTTTTTGCTCATTTTAACCAAGTTCTTGTTACCGCATTGCCCGGAGGATAGGACCGAGAGATGACAGACTCTCTGGCCGCCTCACCAGTTACTATTGTCTGACCCTTTCTTTGATTTACGGTTACGGGTCAGTTTGTGACTCATTTAATGGGTGAGTACCATGAATTGATGCCTCGGTTATGAGTGTCGGCCTGGTTCTTCGGGGCACTCTATAGCTCAGTGCTGGAATGGATTGGAGTCGGAGCCCCCCTTCTCCGGGTAAATATAATTTACCCAGCGGTGTTGAACGCAGATGGAGCCTCCCATCTCCCAAAAAAGCGTACCTTTTAATCGATTTTAATCGATTTCAATCTGCTTGTGTCTCCACAGGCTTGACTGATATGACTTCCAAGATGCGGTCCAAGATGACGCCAGAATGCCTGCTGTGTCACTTGCAATACCGCGCTCTCCCAAGGCACTTGGTGGTCAGGCACCTAGTCTCCTACGCATGGCCAATGGAATAATTAACATTCGGCTGGAGCCCTGCTCTGTTGTTGGTTGTTCATACCATACCATGTTTTCTAAGAAAGAAGCTGAAGCAGTGGAAGGCTTCCAGTGACAAGAGGGACCTCCGTAGCTCCTTAGCGACTCCACCAGTTGAAAGCATTACGATCCAGCAGCCAGAAAGGCCAGCTTCCTCCGGCATAAGGTCCTCAGTCAGATACACCCCCTTGGTTGAACTCGGCAGGCCTCAATCGAAAGACGCTGATGATGAGGAGTCTAGGGGCGAAGGATTACGGAGACCGATGTCAGCCCCCCCCCCCCCCCCCCAGTGTAAACCAAGTAGACTTATCTCGGCGGCGAGAAACCATGCCGAGTTCCTCTGGGGAGAATTGCAAATCCAAGCAGAAACACACATCACATGAGCATGGTGTCATCTCTAAGACGGCACGTGATGAGGGGAAGGGAAAGGTCTGCCTTATGGACAGATTTAACATGTGATTTGTCGTTTAAATGTACAAATGTCCGCACAATGGAAATGTGACGTCAACTTATAATGCAAAGTCCCTGCCACCGACAGGACAAATTTGACCAACTGTACCTACATACTTGGGGGTGCTCTACGCATGTGTCTGTGTCCACCCCGTGAATCATGGACATTACATTTGGGGTCCACGAAGCAAACACCCTGCTAACAGCACTGATGATACCCGCATAAAAGCGCTGATCTGAGGGTAAAATAATCATCATTCTGTATATAAATATGCTATGTCAATATCCTGGACATTTCCTTTTAACTTTGGGGTCCACGAAGCTGACACCAGCAGTGATACCCGCATAAAAGCGCTGATCTGAGGGTAAAATAATCATCATTCTGTATATAAATATGCTATGTCAATATCCTGGACATTTCCTTTTAACTTTGGGGTCCACGAAGCTGACACCAGCCGTGATACCCGCATAAAAGCGCTGATCTGAGGGTAAAATAATCATCATTCTGTATATAAATATGCTATGTCAATATCCTGGACATTTCCTTTTAACTTTGGGGTCCACGAAGCTGACACCAGCCGTGATACCCGCATAAAAGCGCTGATCTGAGGGTAAAATAATCATCATTCTGTATATAAATATGCTATGTCAATATCCTGGACATTTCCTTTTAACTTTGGGGTCCACGAAGCTGACACCAGCCGTGATACCCGCATAAAAGCGCTGATCTGAGGGTAAAATAATCATCATTCTGTATATAAATATGCTATGTCAATATCCTGGACATTTCCTTTTAACTTTGGGGTCCACGAAGCTGACACCAGCCGTGATACCCACATAAAAGTGCTGATCTGAGGGTAAAATAATCATCATTCTGTATATAAATATGCTATGTCAATATCCTGGACATTTCCTTTTAACTTTGGGGTCCACGAAGCTGACACCCTGCTAACAGCAGTGATCAGCACCTGACAGTCATTTCAAAGGGTTTTAAATCGTTTTTTCACTTTTAAAAACAGCTTTCTGCCCTGGAAATGATTTCTAACCATTATTACCGTTATGGAGGGGGTGCAGGGAGACTTTACCCGGCTTGTAAGCACTCATTCCGGGGTAATAAAGCCAAGTGCATCACCCTGGAGCTCTTTGTAAGCCCTTCTAACCATTATTACTTATGGAGGGGCTGCAGGGAGACTTTACACGGCTTGTAAGCACTCATTCCGGGGTAATAAAGCCAAGTGCATCACCCTGGAGCTCTTTGTAAGCCCTTCTAACCATTATTACTTATGGAGGGGCTGCAGGGAGACTTTACCCGGCTTGTAAGCACTCATTCCGGGGTAATAAAGCCAAGTGCATCACCCTGGAGCTCTTTGTAAGCCCTTCTAACCATTATTACTTATGGAGGGGCTGCAGGGAGACTTTACCCGGCTTGTAAGCACTCATTCCGGGGTAATAAAGCCAAGTGCATCACCCTGGAGCTCTTTGTAAGCCCTTCTAACCATTATTACTTATGGAGGGGCTGCAGGGAGACTTTACCCGGCTTGTAAGCACACATTCCGGGGTAATAAAGCCAAGTGCATCACCCTGGAGCTCTTTGTAAGCCCTTCTAACCATTATTACTTATGGAGGGGCTGCAGGGAGACTTTACCCGGCTTGTAAGCACTCATTCCGTGGTAATAAAGCCATGTGCATCACCCTGGAGCTCTTTGTAAGCCCTTCTAACCATTATTACCGTTATGGAGGGGCTGCATGAACACTTTACCCAGTTTTCACACACTTCTTCCTGGCTAAGAAAGCCATGTGCATCACCCTGGAGCTCTGCCTGTGAGTGTGGGACCCTGCCTACAGCAGTGAACCTGCTGCCAGCATTACAAACATATTAATCAGGCATTTTAACACTTTTTTCCATTAAAATGATTTTTATTCACTATCATGGGGCTATATAAATCAAATTCCGGGTAATTAGGAGCACAATTGTACCTTTTACTATTTAAATGTATTTGTATTATATATTTTTGGGCTATTAAAATGACATTTCTGGGTGACTTTGTCAGTTTATGGAGCTGAGACCACAATTCCCGGAGGTTCCAGGCCGAATTTGGGAGCTCATAGGCGGCCTGCCATGTGCCCCCACCCGTGGAAAACAAAACAAAGTAAAGAAAACGGTCAATTATATCTTAAAATAATCAAAAATGAACTTTAAAAAAATTCTCTGAAAAACGGCTAAGTGCCAACGGAGGACGGGCTCAAAAAAGCCCAAGTCTTCGTCGCTTCCGGCGGAAGCCCCGGACACATTTTCACTCCCCCGTTGCATTTTACAACGGAGAGGGGAATCGAGACCTCCCTTCCTCCGTCATCTTTTCCAAGCTACCATCTGCACGAAATCGGAAACCCAGTTTTTGAGAGCACTTAGAAAAAAAACGGCTGTTTCACATCATGGAGGAATGTGTCCGCTACATGAGTGCTTTGGCTCGGATACAATTGTTGCCTGGAGGACCCCCAATCATGGTTCTTACCACTGAGCCCTGTGGCACTCCATGGCTAACTTTGGTTTGCGTGGAAGATTCATCATTGACACGTACAAACTGAGAGCGTTCAGATAGATAGGACCTAAACCAGCCTAAAGCAGTTCCCTGTATGCCAACTAAGTGCTCTAGTCTTTGCAATAGGATATCATGATCGATAGTATCAAATGCAGCACTGAGATCGAGTAAAACAAGAATAGAACAAGTCCCTTGTCTGAGGCTATTAGAATGTCATTTGTGACTTTAACCAGAGCTGTCTCTGTGCTATGAT
>CM053242.1:1422013-1447380 GCA_028583405.1 Pogonophryne albipinna
ATTCAACTTTTTCTGCATCTTCAGCTAAATTCAGCCATAAATGTTCACAGTTTACAGCATTCACACGCATTTTCTGCAGGAAATGCATTTTCTAGTTCTCATCTATTAATGAAGAGTAGAAGGCTGCTCTCGCTTTATGCAGTGCTTTCTTATATTCATTGAGAGTAATATGCCAAATTAAACGAGATTCTTCAAGTTTAGTGGAACGCCATATCCTTTCAAGTTGTCTCGACTTTTGCTAATCTATGTTGTTTTATTTTCTTCTTTTTCAAAGGAGCAACAGAGTCTAATTTTATTCGCAGCGCATCTGTAGCACTATCAACAACATGATCAATTTGGGGTGGTGTACATTTTGTATAAGTTTCCTCCCCTACATGCAGACATGCTATCGAGTTAAGTATTGGTGGAATCTCTTCCTTAAATTTGGCTATAGCACTAACAGATAGGTTTCTGCTGCAGGAGCTTTTGACTAATGCTTTGTAGTCTAGTAACAGTACTTCAAAAGTTACTAAGAAATGGTCGGATAAAGCAGGATTATGCGGTTCGACTAATAGTTGCTCAATTTCAATACCATAATTCAGAACAAGGTCGAGAGTGTGATTATAGCAGTGGGTTGGTTTATTTACACTCTGACAAAAACCAACATAATCTAATATAGAGTTAAATGCAACAGTAAGGCTAATTTTATCATCGTCAACATGAATATTAAAGTCACACATTCAAGGTTGGGTCTCATCCACATTCACGTGGGAAGCAGTGAGAAGCAGTCCTGAAGAACCATCATCGCAGGAAAACAAAAAAGACAAACATATTTTGTCGAGCAGATTGTCTGTGACAAGGCAACCGGTAATTGTTTGTACAACACATCCGAACCTTTGTAGGGGATGCCCACTGCAGGTGGCAGAACAGACCTGAATCCAGTAGACTTCTCAGAATGACTAGAGATCTTCTCATCGTCCAAAACAGTTAACAGGCACAGCAGAATCCCGATATGGGCCATTTTCCCAGACCAGCACACAGTATCCGCGATGTTCCTGGAGCAAATCAGCACAGCAGCAAAGGACAGGTGCAAGCAGCAGTGTGGAAGCGCTCCGGTCCCTCCGTGGTATCCCCGGGGTGAAAGCAGGCCGCCGCAACAGCAGAACCAGGACAGGTGGAAAGCAGGCTCCAGCCGTGGTAAAATCCTCCTCCGCAGAGCAGCACACGCCCGGTGGAAGCAGGCCAAGCCCGAAGCGTGGAGCCACTCCGTCTCTCCGCGACGACTCCGGGGTAAAAACCTCTCCATTACAGCCGTACTCTACAGGTGGGAGCAGGCCTCCGTTGATCGCAGATTGCAGGCAGCAACAGGTGGAGCCGCTCCGTCTCTTCGCGACGAGCAGGCCTCCGTAGATCGCAGATCGCAGGCAGCAACAGGTGGAGCCGCTCCGTCTCTTCGCGATGTCTCCGGGGGAAAAACACCTCAATAGGCCTCCGCAGATCGCAGACAACTAAAACTACTGCTTGTATAAACAGGGATGGCTAAATGTTTGTAAGCAGGAGAGCTCGATGCTAACAGATACAAGATGCTAACAGGTAGTGCGAGCCTGTAGAAATTGCGACTGCCTCACGCGAGTGCCTAGGTGAATGTGTGAGATTATATATTTTTGGGCTAGAAAAGTGACATTTCTGGGTGATTTTATCAGTTTATGGAGCTTAGCCCACAAATCCTGGAGGTTCCAGGCCAAATGTGGGTGCTCATAGGCGGCCTGCCATGCGCACCCACCCGTGGAAAGAAGAAAAAGTGAAGAAAATGGTTAATTATATCTTAAAATAATCAAAAATGAAGTTTTGAAAAATTGTGCCAACGGAGAAGGGGCTCGAAAAAGCTCAACCCTTTGGTGCTCCGGGACGTTTTTCCCCTTCTCCGTTATAAGTTGCAACGGAGAAGTGGAAAAGTGTCCGGGGCTTAATTTCCCCATCTCATCATCCATACATTTTGGACTACCGTCTGCACGAAATCGGAAACCCGGTTTTTTGGTGCACTCTGAAAAAAAAAGTGAAGTGTCCGCTCACCATGCACTCTGGGTCGGCCTTATTTTGTGCCTCAAGACCCCCCCAGCCTGGTTCTCACAAAAGTTGATTGTGACAAATGTGCCTCTGGAGGAATGCAAGGGGAGTTGACAGGGGACTCTACCCGCATTATGAGGCACTATTTTTGGATACTTTTTTTCATTTTCACCATTTTGGCACATCTATTTATTTCTTTTTTCTTCATATTTGGCACAACGCTTTGGAGGAATGTAAGGGGAAAGTGCATTAACTGTACAAAATTAACATTGAAACTGATGACGGAATGGCTTAATGCATCTCCATGGAAATGATACTCCATTTGCCTATCAGGTTAGTGCACCCAATGCGGCACAACATTAATGTTGTATGGACACAAGTGTAATACACTCAAATTCCAATAGATGGAGCTCCGGCCTCATTTTTGAAAATGTATAAAACTGTTTTTAAGTCTGAAAACAATAATATTATGGCTGATAAATAGGTTAATATAGTAAACAAGGGCGCACGACCCCCAAACTTTTTGGGTGTGTTCCAACGGGTACATAGTGCAAATATACCAAGTTTGATGGACCATCACAGGTCCATCAAACTTGGTATATTTGCACTATGTACCCGTCTGTAAATATTTTAATTAAACATTTTGCCCGACTTTTGACATTAATTGACCCATGTTTCCAACACTATTTGCGGGTAAACATTGTATATTCTCCCCCTGGATGTGTCTTTCCTGAATTAAAACAGTTTCCCCGAATTTTAACATCAATGCACCCATGTTTAGAACACTTTCTCCGGGTAACAGTGGTGTGTGTGTGTGTGTGTGTGTGTGTGTGTGTGTGTGTGTGTGTGTGTGTGTGTGTGTGTGTGTGTGTGTGTGTGTGTGTGTGTGTGTGTGTGTGTGTGTGTGTGTGTGCTCACCCTGGGTGTCTCTCCCTCTATTCACACCACTTCTGCCCACGTTTGAAACAGTTATTCCTGGGTATAAAAGCCATGTTCTGCCTCCTGCTCTCTGGGTAGACTCTCCCTCTATTCACACCAATTTTCCCCGCGTTTCAAACACTTATTCCTGGGTAGAAAAGCCATGTGCATCACCCTGGATCTCTGCATATGTAAGTCTGAGACCCTGCTAACAGCAGTGACTCTGCTGTTTTTATCTTCTTGTACATTTAATGACTTAAATTTGGACGAAATGGACAGTTTCCTGTCCATACTGACATGATTATGTCCATAACACCGGATGTTTATGCAGTCGAATGTACATTTGAATTAAAACAGTTTAATACACTTTTAACACTCATGTACCCATGATTCAAGCTGCTTTCCTGGGTTTTAAAGTGCTGTGAAGTGCCCTGGAAGTGTCACACTATTTAACCTCTTAAGCCCTGAGCCTGTTTTTCAGGTTTCAGGCTCGAAAATGCCACTAACACAACAAAGACTATATCTTCACTTCTAAAAGGGGTAAATTAATCATCTTTTCTCTCAAAGCAAGGTTACATCTGTGAGTTGGATGTAGAAGTGTCAGAATCAATATAGATGTTTTTATTTTAAAGTAAATTCAGATGGAACATAGTAAAAACATGTAAATTCTAATGTCCGCCTAAAAAATACCCATTACTTATAGTAAAAACCACCCTTGAATGATGGGTTAGTAGACTAAAAGCTTTAGGAATCCAAACTATAACATATAATAAGTACCCTGTATCAAGATTGATGCAAAACAAGTTAAATTTGACCTTTTTAGAGAGGTTTAGAAAAATAAAGTCCAGGCGGACTCACCTCTGGGTAATTTGGGAACCATCGGTTCCATTTGAACTTTTTCACTGTAAAAATCATTTTATTACTTTGAATTTTCACTATAGGTATTCATTCCATCCAAATACAACTGTTGTGAAAAAAATAAAAAATAAAAATAAAATATAAGAACATACTCTGTTATCCTCTTAGGCAAGGCAAGTTTATTTATATAGCACTTATAGGCCCCACGGACCGAAATCGCGTCATTTGCAGGAAACAACGTCTAAGGAACCTTACTATTTAATAAACTATGAATATTTTATATCCATATAACGGGGAAAAAACTAATTTAACTGATCTTTTTAGTTTATTTTTTCAAAAAAAACACAATGCTAACAGTGAGCATCTGAATTAGCCCCGAGCGAAAAATGCTAACCTATTACTGCACCGAAAATCACTCCTAGCTCCCTTATTACTTATCCTAGCTCCCTTATTACTTATCCTAGCTGCACATCCAACACATCGTTTTTGATCGTAAAGACACAGAATATAACGGTGCCCACCTCAACACTGAAAGATACAAACTTGCGACGTTATCAACAAAAACGTACATCAAAACAAGTGGAGTTAGGTACTAGCATGCGCTAGGCTAATGGCTTACCTTCGTCTTTGCCTGGTCTAAACTGGTCTTCAATGGCATTAAAACGATAAAAACGATGATGTAGTTAATCCATAGGTTAATATCCAATGTGGCTGTGTCCCCTTTGAAATGTTCTGATAATCTATAAGCAATAAAACTGCAATTCCGTTATCTGCTGTCCGCTCTGTCCTCCGTGCGCTCTGTGTCCTGTTGTAATGCCTGTTGTTAGGTAGTAAACAATAAATGAAGCCGCCTGCGTAATGTACGTAAACTGGCTGGCATTCTTTATACTTTACGCAGGACCATATCTCTGGAACCCATTGGTCGATTCGTGTGATTTACACCTTTTTCTTAACCATCAGAACCAATAGAATCGATGGGCAGTTCCCAAATCAACGTAAACATTACCATAGCGGACGTAATAGAGAAACGGACAAAGCATATCTAAAAGTGCACGCCTGGACGGCGAAACTTTATACCCAGTATATTGCCATAAATATGATGAAGGATTATCAGTCAAAATTTCTACGTGACACAAAGACATTGGATTAACCTTGAGCGGCGTTTTTATTCCGGTGAACACAACTTTTGATCACAAATCAAAAAAGGTAAGACGAAATTATTGTAATATTTTTGAAACCGGATGTTGTTTACTTTCTCTTTTCTGGCTGATAGCTCCGCAATTCGGGGTCCTACAGTGACGATATTACATGTGTGGAATCTGTGGAGTCTCGGCTATAAATCGTATATCTTGTTTGTGCAGTTACGATAAGTAATAAGGGCATTTCTACCGTGAGTGCTGTGCAAATTCCGTTAGCATTACTTAGCATTTTTTCGCTCCATGCTAATTCAAAGGCTTGGTATTACTCTTGTGTTTCTTTTAGCTAAAAATGGTTCACATTGTCAGTTAGCTGAGTTTCTTAGCGTTAAAAGGGTATGGAACATTAATAGTTTCATAAATGTTAAGAAGCCCTGAGACATAGTCTCATAAAAAAACGGTGGGAGGGGTCCCCTGGGGGGACCCTCGGGCTTAAGAGGTTAACACTGTTTACCCATGATTCAAGCTGCTTTCATGGGTTCTAAAGTGCTGTGAAGCAGCCTGTTCTCTGGGTACAGTCTGGGTGGAATAGCCATCTGCTGCATGGAACTCTCTGGGTCTACTCTCCCTCTATTCACTCCACTTTTCCCCGCCTTTCAAACACTTATTCCTGAGTAGAAAAGCCATGATCTAACTGGCACTGCTTCTAACAATACTTTAGCCCACATCAGAGCCCTGTTCCCTGGGTAATAGAGGGGGGTGATGTGCCCTGGGTCTATGGGTGTCTGGGTATGTGGGTCTCTGGGTCTCTGAGGGTCTCAGACCCTGCTAACAGCAGTGACCCTGCTGCCAGCATTATGAACAGATTGATCAGTTTCTAACAATACTTTAGCCCACATCAGAGCCCTGTTCCCTGGGTAATAGAGGGTGGGTGATGTGCCCTGGGTGTCTGGGTGTCTGAGTGTTTGGGTATCTGGGTCTCTGTGGGTCTCTGTGTCTGGTCTTCTGGGTGATTCTGTCAGTTTATGGAGCTTCACAAATCCTGGAGGTTCCAGGCCGAATTTGGGTGCTCATAGGTGGCCTGCCATGCGCACCCACCCGTGGAAAGAAGAAAAAAGTAAAGAAAACTGTCAATTATATGTTAAAATAATCAAAAATGAAGTTTAAACAAATTCCAACGAGTGCCAACGGAGAAGGGGCTCGAAAAAGCTCAACCCTTTGGCGCTTCGGGCCGAAGCCCCGGACACTTGTCCACTTCTCCGTCGCAACTTACAACGGAGAGGGGAAAAAAGTTTCCCCTTCTCTGTCGAAATAATTAATTCATCCATTTCAGACTACTGTCTGCACAAAATTGGAAACCCTGTTTTTGAGAGGACTCAGAAAAAAAACGGCTGTCTGATGTCCTGGAGGAATGTATCTGCTCCATGTGGACTCTGGCTCGGATAGATTTGTTGCCTGGAGATCCCCCAGCCTTGTTCTTCTGGTCTCTGGAAGAATGGAAGGGGAGTTTAAGGGGACTCTACCATCATTATGAGGCAATATTTTCAGATACATTTTCTCACTTTCACCCATTTTCTGTGGTTCTCCAAAAAGTTAACTCAGACTTTTGTGACTCTGGAGGAATGGAAGGGGAGTTGACAGGGGACTCTACCCGGCTTATGAGGCATTATATTCGGATACATTTTTTCATTTTCATGCATTTTTCTATGGATGAATTTGAACTTATTTTTTTACTTTTTACTCATTTTGACAAAGTTCTGGTTACCGCGTTGCCCGGAGGATAGGACCGAGAGATGACAGACTCTCTGGCCGCGTCACCAGTCACTATTTTCGGATAGATTTTTTCATTTTCATGCATTTAAGGAGTCGCAAGGCCAGGTTAGCAGCACGAGCCCAAAGGGCCATGGTTACAGACCCAGTTCTGGCCCCAGCAGCCATGGTCCTTGCTCCAGAACTGGTCCCGGCAGCCATGTTTCCGGCTCCAGAACCGGACCTTACAGCCATGGCTCCGGCTCCAGAGCCGGCCCATTCAGCCATGTTTCCGGCTCCAGAACCGGACCTTACAGCCATGTTTCCGGCTCCAGAACCGGACCTTACAGCCATGTTACCGGCTTCAGAACCGGACCTTACAGCCATGATTCTGGCTTCAATTCCGGCTCCAGTTCCGACTCCAGTACCGGCCCCAGCAACCATGGTTCCAGACCCAGTTCTGGCCCCAGCAGCCATGGTTCCAGACCTAGTTCTGGCCCCAGCAGCCATGGTTCCAGACCCAGCTCTGGCCCCAGCTGCCATAGTCCCATCTCTTGTCCCTTCTCTAGTCTCTTCTCGAGTTCCCCCTCTAGTCCCTTCCCAAGTCCCTTCTCTAGTCCCTTCCCGAGTCCCTCCTCAGGTCACTTCTCTAGTCCCTTCTCTCGTCCCTTCTCCAGTCCCACCTCTAGTCACTTCTCAGGTACCAACTCTAGTCCCTTCTCTAGTCCCTTCTCTAGTCCCTTCTCAAGTCCCTCCTCTAGTCCCTTCTCCAGTCCCTTCACCAGTCTCATCTCTAGTCCCATCTCTAGTCCCATCTTTAGTCACTTCTCTAGTCTCTTCTCAAATCCCAACTCTAGTCCCATCTCAAGTTCCCTCTCGAGTCCCCTCTCCAGTTTCTTCTCAAGTCCCCTCTCCAGTTTCCTCTCCAGTTTCCTCTCAAGTTCCATCTCAAGTCCCCTCTCAAGTTTCCTCTCAAGTTTCCTCTCTAGTCTCCTCTCGAGTCCCCTCTCAGGTCCCATCTCGAGTCTCTTCTCGAGTCTCCTCTCAAGTTCCCTCTCAAGTCTCCTCTCGAGTTCCCTCTCAAGTCCCCTCTCGAGTCCTCTCTCAAGTCCCCTCTCGAGTCTCCTCTCGAGTTCCCTCTCGGGTCACCTCTCAAGTCACCTTTCAAGTCACCTCTCGAATCCCCTCTGTTGCGACCTGGCTCAAAAGGCCACAACAAAAAGGAGACACAACATGTCAACGGGTAGGTAAAGGGGTTTATTTAGGACAAACAAATCAAATCAAAACCAGTAAAGTATGAGGTGTGGATGTCAGTGGTATCAGTAATGTAAATGCAGGGTGAGGATTGTATGGACATGTATGTGTGTGAGAGTGTTGAAGCGCACTAAGTAAAGCAACTGAAGAAACTCCTAATATACTCAACAAAACCGGTGTGCCTGCAGGGAGAAGCAGAGAGAGCACAGAGAGGAGCAGAGAGGCGTTAAATAGCTGCAGGACACCAGACCCAGGTGCCCTGAGTTACTGCAATCACCAATCACCACAGCACAGACAGGACAGCCACCTCCTCTCTACTGATGAACCCACAGGGGCATCACACCCTCTCAAGTCACTTCTCAAGTCTCCTCTCGAGTTCCCTCTCAAGTCACCTCTCGAGTCCCCTCTCAAGTCAACTCTCGAGTTTCCTCTCGAGTTCCCTCTCTAGCTCTCTCTCGAGTTCCCACTCAAGTCCCTACTCATGTGCCGTTGGAGGTCCCGCAGACTACTCTTCTGCCGGGGGTCCTGCCAACCCCATCTCCTGAGCCGTTGGAGGTCCCGCAGACTGCTCTTCTGCCGGGGGTCCTGCCAACCCCATGTCCTGTGCCGTTGGTGGTCCCGCAGACTGCTCTTCTGCCGGGGGTCCTGCCAACCCTATGTCCTGTACCGTTGGAGGTTCCGCTGGGGGTCCTGCCAACCCTTTGTCCTGTCCCGTTGGGGGTCCCGCCGACTACTCTCCTGCCGGGGGTCCTGCCAACCCTATGTCCTGTCCCGTTGGTGGTCCTGCGGACTACTCTCCTGCCGGGGGTCCTGCCAACCCTATGTCCTCTCCCGTTGGGGGTCCCGTCGACTACTCTTCTGCCGGGGTTCCTGCCAACCCTAAGTCCTGTGCCGTTGGAGGCCCCACCGACTACTCTCCTGCCGGGGGTCCTGCCAACCCTATGTCCCGTCCCGTTGGAGGTTCCGCTGGGGGTCCTGCCAACTCCATGTTCTGTCCCGTTGGGGGTCCCACCGACTACTCTCCTGCCGGGGGTCCTGCCAATCATATGTCCTGTCCCGTTGGGGGTCCCGCCGAATACTCTCCTGCCGGGGGTCCTGCCAATCCTATGTCCTGTTCCTCTGGGGGTCCCGCCGACAACTCTTCTGCCGGGGGTCCTGCCAACCCCTTGTCCTGTTCCATTGGAGGCCCCGCCATCACCTGTCTCGCCGGGGGTCCTGCCCACTCCTGGTCCTCTTCCGTGGGGGATCCTGCCGAAGCCTGTCCCACCGGCTCCGGTTCCTGTTCGGTCGACACCGGGTCCTGCCCGGCCTCCGGAGCTGTCTGGTCTTCGCCCTCGGGCCCGGCCCCCTGACTCTTCCTGTCGCTGCCTTCGCCCTCATGCTCGGCCCCCTGAGTTCGTCCGCTGTGGCCAGACCCCCACCTTGGACTCTGCCTTGCCCCCGGGCCGTCCGCCCGAGTCCCCCACCTTGGACTCTGCCTTGCCGGCGGGCCGTCCGCCCGAGTCCCCCTTCTCGGCTTCTGCCTTTCCCCCGGGCCGTCCGCCCGAGGTCCCTTCCGGGTCCTCCGCTGTGCTCCTGGGCTGTCAGCCCAAAATCCCGTCCTCCTGACCCCCTCCACCCACCCTGGTGGCCTAGTGATGCGTACTGCAGGGAGTCTTTAGATTTGGTTAAGGGCAAAACGTATCTTATCATGGGAACATCAGATGATATTCACAGAGATGAGGCACATCGAACGTAAGTTTGTTTGAATCTGATTGTGTGGTGTGGGAATTTAAGATCTTTCTGTTTCACTGCTTTTTATACTAAATCAAGTCAATATTTGTTGTACTCATTTACCGTTGCCATTGATCAAGTAATAAAGTATCCAGAAGGAGGAAGGAGGCTTTCTTATGTTATGCTTGAATTTTACAGATAGGTATTCATGTGAAGACCTAACGTGTTTTTCACTCTGCTCTCCTTAGGTATCAGTATGTACTTGGAGAAAGAACCTGGATTGAGTACTGGCCCACAGAAGCTGAGTGTCAAGCTGATGAACACAGACCTACCTGTTTGGACATGGAAAACATGGTCCACGACTTTGGATGTCGGCGGTAGGGAAACTCAAGAAAATTAATTATTTTTGGAATTGTTGTTGTTAGGTTGAAGACATAGTAATTTACCTTTGACTTTTTGATTGTCGCTTCTTCTTATCAAGATTGATGCAAAAAAACAAGTTCAGTTTGATCTTTTTAGAGAGATTTAGAAAACCGGAAGATGCAATACACTCTGGTACCATTAGCAGCTAATATAAAATCTCTGATTTTTACATTAAAATGGAATTATGTATTATCAATATTTTTTCAAAGTGACAGACACTTTGGATGGATTAACCTTCAGATGCGTTTTTATCGTTTTAATGCCATTGAACACGACTTTTGATCAGAAACCAACAGCTAAAGTGAGACAATCTCCCGTGTTTGCTCCGTAATGCTACGTGTTGTGATGTCTGTGTTTGCTTCCCCTGTCGCGAGTTCTGATCGCTCAGTGATGATACTAATACCTCTAGAATCTGTGGAATCTCAGCTTTAATCTGAGACCCAGAAGTAGTTGTACTGTAATGTAGCATATTATTTTCGATGGCGTTTTTGTATGAGATCAGTATGACAGATGAACAGATCGCCACCGGGCTTACAACAAAGCCACGCAAAAAACTGTGGCATGTGTGTACAGTACAGCTCCTATCAAGCCCCCTGGAAGTGCTCCGGACTCTGTGCCCAAAATTCGTTGTGTCCAAATGGCGGTACTGCAACTTCCTTATCATCGGTCCCGTGGGTTAGATGCACGTTCATAATGCCGTGGAAAATAACTCTCAGAATAACGTTATTAGCACATTTTACAACTTGAGGACCGAATGTTTTTAATAAGGGCTATACAAACGTTCATACTGGGTAGTTTATTTAGTTTAAAAAAAAGTATCCAATGATTTACAGACGTCTCTTTCCCGATGTTAGTCAATGGGAAAAAGTCTTTCCGGGCCCAGTGACTGATACGGAAGTGTAGTACCGCCGTTTGTCCACAACGAATATTTTCCTCAGAGTCCAGCGCACTTCCTGGGGGCTTGGTTATTTTGCTCTGACAGCCAGGCATGACGGGTAATCTGTGACGTTTCGCTCTCTCAAAAGTTCGGCCATTTTGTCCTCATGCGCCAATGAGCAGCTCTCATAGGAAACAACGAGACCCCGCCTCCCACGCTGTATCCAGTTCTTATTATACATCCATGCTCCTTATGCATACTGCGGAGTGGCGTTCCGGCAGCACAGACGAGACATATACCACGTGATGACACGTTAGGCTCGTGTTGTGTTCAAGGAACCTGTCCTTGGTGAGGAAAAATAGGTACTCGCGGACCATATACGGCCCGGGGGCCGGAGGTTCCCCACCCCTGCTTTAGACAAAATCAACTAAATGTATTAAAAGAACAATCTTTAACCTGAGATATTAGTTATACAGTAATAGTATTGACAATCTAAAAAAACGGAGCAATTCAACAGTTAACTTTATATTTCTTATTGTTTAAAGCATTTATTATTTTCCTTTTTCCCCTCTCATATTCAGTGTGGACGGATTGAGACAGCATGGTGTCCAGAGAGCTGCTGAGACTTCAGGGAGAAACCTCCGTGTGATGGACGTCCTGTCTGTTGGTTTGGAGAGGACTGAGGGTCTTTCCTCTGCGAGGAGGACCAGGCCTGATGGAGGAGCCCATGCTGGGCAAAGCTGATACCAACTGCACAGGCCTAGTCTGTCACGTTATTTGACTAAATGTGTTTACATTTAATAGGTTTACACCTTCTGTCCATATGTGCTTTGTATTCCAAATATGTTTGATTAACTTTTGGTTCACATTTCAATATATTGAATTTGTATTTGCACTCCTTTTGTCCATTATTCTTACTGAACATGGTAGATTACACCAGTGGTTCTGAAAGTGGGGGGCGCGCCCCCCCTGGGGGGCGCAGAGGCATGCCAGGGGGGGGCGCGAGAGACCAGGAGGAATAATGGTTATTAAAAAAAAACATTATTTGAAAAATTATTGATTCGAAAATAATATCGTACAGTACTATTACCTCTGGGTCACTGTGTTTCATTAAAGCTCGACTCTGTGTGTGCGGAACGAGCCATTTTGTGTGCATGCGCGAGAGAGAGCGCGTCGGGACTGGAGATCGTTGTTGTTAGCTTCTGGTGCTAGCGAGCTACGCTAACAGATATAAGGAGTTTTTTCAACAACAAAGTGGAGGAGAGTCCTCTCCTGTCAGACTGAGAGACTCAGTGAGCTAAAGGACTCTCAGTGTTATCTCAGTGGATCTCAAATGTTTTGGTCACCATTAATGTAAACAATTATTTCCGAGGCACACGTTTATATGATCATTATAGTTGTACAAAAATAAGAGAATAAATGAAAAACAGGTATGAAATACTATATGACATTAAAAAAAAGAATAAAGTTTAAAAGGGTGATTTGTAAAATATCCATAAAGTAAATCTGTTAACAGGTCTGTTTCAAATGGGTGTTGAGAGACGTATCCATAGATCTCTTCATGTTGCTCTCAAAGTGCACCAGATTGATGCTTTTAACTTCAATATTTACAAATAAATCTTCCCGGGGGAGCTTGCCCCCGGACCCCCCTATGTGAGGTCCACACACCACCTGTAAAAATAGCACTTGACCCCAGCTTACACCTATATGCCGTGAGCTGATTATCGAGCCTTCATTGTGACAGTCGCGGGTACACTGTGTATTTGCGTGGGGATTGTTGCAGTAGAAAAATGTTTGAGCACCCTCTATGAAACGTCAAGCTACCCCACAGCACCCCCAAAAGAGATCTCTGGCGCCGCCACTGAGCCTGACTATTTGTGTTGGGGGGGGCCGACTGACAGAAAAAGTTTGAGAACCACTGGATTACACATTCACATCTGACTGAAGATTGGCCCCATTTATTTGTGACGTTGCAAACTCTGCGGTACAAGGCACAAGTGATGTGAAGCTCATAAAGTGAGGCAAATAGAAATCAGCTGATGGAGTGTAGAAGTGGAAATAGGTGCATTCGATCAGCTGACTGTGCTTTTCGCCACACTTTATAAGCCTATAACCAAACCTTCTCTGAGGTGCAGCGTCACTAACAAATGATGGTCCTGATAGACTACAAAAATATTCGGTGTGCAGATCTTTGTTTTCACAATAAAAGTGTAGTTTCTTCGTGAATGTCCTGTACTGGTCTTAAAATCTCATAACATTAGCTTTTAATTGTCCTCATAGATGTTCTTCTTGACCCTCGGAGAAGGAGAACATGTTGAGTCGTGTCTTTCAGGCATGTCCTTTCCTGAAAAATTACAGGAAACATAAAACATATTATTGCAGAACAAGTGTATTATTTATGAAAGAGTTGTGTTTGTGTTTTTAGGGGCTGTAGATACAATTATTTTGTAATTGTAATGTTTTTTTTTATTTCAACAGTGAGCTACAAAGACAATCAGATTATTACGGAGACATGGAGAAGAAAAACAATTGCTATAACATTTTTTTTTTTTAATAATGTTTTGCGAGATCTTACATGAAGCGGCACTGACGCTAGTACAAGAGTAAAATAATGCAAGTTTTTGTGCTATATTTGCGATACAAATATGTACCATACGTTCTTAATAAAACTGACAGTGTTGGACTCAGTACTAGTTTGACTGCTACCAACAATAAAATGAAGTACTTTTACTGTGTCCTTTTTCAGTTATTCTGTCAAACTCCCCTCCTGAGAACAAATTCAAGCCACTTCTGCTATATTTGATGATGAGGGATAAAATGATTTTTAGCCATAAGTTCTTAATACAATTGGTAATGTTGGACTCAGTACTTGTTAGACGACTACCACAAACACAATGAAATACTTTTACTGTGTTCTTTTTGAGTAATACTCTGTCAAACTCCCCTCCTGAGTACAATCATCCATGTATTCTGCTAAATTTGTTGAGGGATAAAATGATTTTTTGCAATAAGTTCTACGTGAAATTGATACTGTTGGACTCAGTACTACTTGGAATACAACCACAAGTACAGTCAAGTATTTTTACTCTGTACTTTGTGAGTAATACTCGGTTAAACTCCTGTCCTGAGTACAATAATTCATAGTTCATAGAGTACAATACATGAATTATTGTACTCAGGACGGGAGTTTGTGTAGGTGATATAGTATTTAGTATTGTTTAATGGAACGTATATCAGTGTATTAAAGTAAATACTTCATTTATTTAAACCAATATCTTTCTTGATTCTTCGTACAGTATGAAAAAAAGAGTCTTTGTACCTGTGCTGAAGTTCACTGCTGTGAGGAGTCCACTTCTGTCTCTCACTCTCTGGTCCAGCCTGTCTGCATCACCTGGACACTTTAAACAAACAGATATACATGTAAAGTACCATATTTATAGTGGCAGTCACTGGACAGAGCTGTCACTCAATGTGACCACGCCCTAATGTATGCATAACTTTATGACTGAATATTAATTAAACAGATGAGTTGAGAACAAATTCACCTCCCAGACAGTCCATGGGACCTTATTTTGGAAAAAGTATGCATTGAAGTCAATGGCGAGAGAAAGATTATCTTTCAATCTCGTTTGAATTGTGCCACGAATTACACATATGATGTTTGTCAATTTAAAAGATAATTTTGCTAGTCAAAATTTTTTAAATGTGTCATAAATCTGTGAAGTAACACTTTTTTTGTGTGAAACCGCTCAATGAACTACATCTCCCATCTCGCACCTCACACCAAGAAGGCCGTCACGTTGCACATTTCACTTCTTTCTTTCAGAATGAGGCGAAAAGTATTAAACGAGGTGAAAATCACTACAAGTCTGGGCATGTTGAGAGCTGCACATACACACAAGGGGAGTTAGTCGGTTCCGTAAGAGCCAGCATGCGGGACCGGGCTTCTGGGATATGTAGTCTTTCTAGTTGCATACTTTTCATAGTCTTATATTTCAACAGACAAACTGTGACTTTTTTGACATGGAAATCATTTTTTAAGATTGACAAACAACTGACTTTTCTGACTTTCTGTCCGGGATCATGATGAAATATGATCGTGTTTTGATCTGCAGAGACTTTAATGTCCATGTGTGCTGCGAGTCTAAACCTCTGGTTAGGGATTTTTTAAACCTCCTCGACTCTTTCGGTCTTATTCAGTCTGTGGCTGGTCCAACACACGAAAAAGGACACACCTTATATTTAGTATTATCGTTTGGATTGTCTATCCCTGTGGATGAAATCTGTGCAGGAACGCGAATCTCAGACCATTTACCGGTTCTGTTTACAACCTCGTATCCCTTCTGTAGGAGTCGAATCACATGCCCCTGCGCGTTGTCTGCGTTCAATTAACCCCTTGACTGCCTCACAGTTTTCAAATGCTTTTAATACTTATCCGATTTGTAAATTAGAGGTGAACTGTGCTTTTAGTGCGGATGAGCTTATCTCTTTGTTTGATTCGACATGCACACTAATACTGGATTCCGTCGCTCCTTTTACACTTAGACGCAACAATGTTCTCTCAGAGCCGTGGCTCAATGATTGTACTCGCGCTTTTAGACGCGTTTGCAGGCGTGCAGAGAGAAAATAGAAAAAGGATAAACTTCATGTCTCCTTAGAAATTCTGAACCTCAAGTTCTTTTTAATGTCCTCAACTCGATCATTAATCCTTGTGATGCTTCTCCAATTGTGCCATCAACTACTCTCTGCGATACATTTCTTAAATGTTTTATCGAAAAAGTATCTGCTCTTCGGCTAGCCTATACTAGTGCTACCCCAATTTAGAGACAATGGACGTCCATTCTCGGGAGACGTCTGACAGTGGTGCGGTTACCCAAAGTAACAGACCTAATTTTACCTCTATTTTAGAGGCAATGGACGTCCACTCTTGGGAGAGAGACCTCCAGCATGTGTCCCTGAAATGGGGACTGAGGTTATTTCACACATCCAGGACAGAGACTGGGGAAATCACCTTTCTGTGGACCCGCCAAGACCCCCAAAGGAAGGACTACAGACCTCCAGCATGTCTCCCCCACATGGGCACTTCCATAACCTTGCACACCGTAAGTCCCCGGGCCCCCGGACTTAAGCACTCCCCCACGGACTAAACCCAGATGATCACACCCTACAGAACCTCATGCCCCTGGTCCAGGAAGTTCCCTCTTTACAGACAAGCATATGTGGTTGTTACGCAGGATCAAACAGGTAGCCTGTGATGAAGTAGGGTCGACCCTATATCATGTGAAGCCACCGAGCCGTGGTCCCCGAGGGAACTGGTGCCCAGAGCAAGGCCAATTGCTGAATGTCGCAGCCGACTAAGGCCGCTATGCAACAGCGGAGGATTAGAGAAACTGATGTTTGCCTGGCACTCCGCGGCGAAGTGGGGAGGTGGAACTTCCACCCCGCTGCGGAACCCGTGGTGGGACCCCTGAGTCAGACGGTTCGTTTTGGAAACGCTTCATATCGGTCGGCCCGGGAGGTAAGAGACATGAGGGTTACCCCCACGCAGCACACCCTCCTGGCCATCAGAGTCGAACCCGCAGTTCGGAGGAACCGACAGCCACTGGCACGTGGACCGGGGGAGAAGACCCTCCGATGGCGGGTCGCATTTGCCATTCGATCAGTGAGGTCAGAGGAGAAGAACCCGCAGTTCGGAGGAACCGACCGCCAGAGCACCGGCACGAGGCCGGGCCGGCGGAGGCCCTCCGATGGCGGGTTGCGTTTGCCATTCGATCAGTGAGAAATCAGGAAAAAACTATGGAGAACCAGAGAAAAGGGGTGAAAATTGAGAAATTGTATCCCAAAATAGTGTCTCTTAAGGCGGGTAGAGTCCCCTGACAACTCTCCTTACATTCCTCCAGAGTCAGAAAAAGTATCTTAACTTTTTGGAGAACCATGAAAACGTGCCAAAAGTATCCGAAAATAGTGCATCATAATGCGGGTAGAGTCCCCTGACAACTCTCCTTACATTCCTCCAGAGTCAGAAAAAGTATGTTAACTTTTTGGAGAACCATGAAAACGGGCAAAATGTATCCGAAAATAGTGCATCATAATGCAGGTAGAGTCCCATCAAACTCCCCTTGCATTCCTCCAGAGTCAGAAAAAATATGTTAACTTTTTGGAGAACCATGAAAACGGGCCAAATGTATCCGAAAATAGTGCATCATAATGCAGGTAGAGTCCCATCAAACTCCCCTTGCATTCCTCCAGACCAGTTCCAGAGACCAGTTCAAAAACCTAAAGTTTGGTAAGAACCATGATTGGGGGTCTCCAGGCAACAATTGTATCCGAGCCAAAGCGCTCATGTAGCGGATACATTCCTCCATGATGTGAAACAGCCGTTTTTTTTCTGAGTCCTCTCAAAAACCGGGTTTCTGATATCGTGCAGATGGTAGCTTGAAAAACATGAATGAATTTTTTTGACGGAGGAGGGGAGGTGTCGATTCCCCTCTCCGTTGTAAAATGCAACGGGGGAGTGGAAAAGTGTCTGAGGCTTCCGCCCGAAGCGCGTGAAGACTTGAGCCCCTCCTCCGTGGGCACTCATTTTTCATTTTTGATTATTTTAAGATATAATTGACCGTTTTCTTTACTTTTTTTTGCTTTCCACGGGTGGGGGCGCATGGCAGGCCGCCTAGGAGCTTTGAAATTCGGCCTGTAACCTCCGGAAATTGTGGGCTAAGCTCCATAAACTGACAAAGTCACCCAGAAATGTCTCTTTTATAGCCCAAAAATATATAATACAAATACATTTAAATAGTAAAAGGTACAATTGTGCTCCTAATTACCTGGAATTTGATTTATATAGCCCCATGACAGTGAATACAAATCATTTTCATGGAAAAAATTGTTAAAACGCCTGATTAATAGGTTTGTAATGCTGGCATCAGGTTCACTGCTGTTAGCAGGGTCTCACACTCAAAGGCACCTAGGCAGAGCTCCAGGGTGATGCACAAGGCTTTCATACCCAGCAATAAGTGTTTGAAAGCTGGATAAAAGTGCTGTGAATACAGGGAGAGAGCAGCCAGAGAGAAGCGGGCTGTGAGAGCCACAGAGCACACCCAGAGATCTCCTTGCAGTGCATGGCTCTTGCAGCCAGACTTCACCCAGAGAACAGGCTGCTTCACAGCACTTTACAAGCCAGGAAAAGTGATTGAATCATGGGTATACATGTTTTAAATAGTCTGATACCTCCAGGGCGCATCACCACATTTTACAAGCCAAGGAAGGTGTCTGAATCCTGGGTAAACATTGTTTAATTGTTTAAGTGTTTTTAAATGTGTGAAACAGTGTTTTGTCACTTTCAAAACTCTCCCGTCATTGACCGGAGAAATTGGGTCGATGTTGTATTCAAACTGACCGTTAATATTCCAGTGAGACGAAGTACGTACAATTACCGGAGTGATCCCATGTTAATTTTGTCCCAAAACCGGAGCATTCCCTGACCCAGATCCTGCTCCCTTTCTGTGCCCTGCTGTCCTCGACCATTTTGAGCCTGTATCCCTCTCTTCTCTCTCGGATGTAGTCAAGCACCTGCGGCCGACAAACTGCACCTTAGATAGCATTCCCTCTCGCTTCCTTAGAGATGTTTTTGAATCAGTTGGAGCAAGTGTTTTATTGCTTGTAAACACCTCTCTTAGCTCAGGATGTGTCCCAGCTGCCTTCAAACCTGCCGTGGTTAAGCCACTACTTAAAAAGAAAATCTCGATCCCTCCATTCTCGCAAATTTCAGGCCCAGCTACCCTTTTTATCTAAAGCCTTGGAGCGAGTAGTCTACGCCCAGCTGCAGTCATTTTTAACCACGCATGGCATCCACGAAAAATTTCAGTCTGGCTTTAAACCTATGCATTGCACTGAAACAGCCCTTTTAAGAGTTTTTAATGATCTGCTCTTAGCGATTCTGGGCCCCATCCTTTTTCTATTGTATATACTGCCCCTAGGTTCAATTCTCACAAAACATAATATTCCCTTCCATTGTTATACTGATGATGTATAGATTTATCTGCCTCTCAATCAAAATGCCAACTCACTACACCAGTTGAAGGACTGCTTAACAGAGATTAAATCCTGGCTGAGCCAAAACTTCCTTACCCTCAATGAGAGCAAGACCAAGGTCATGTTTTTTGGACCCCAACCAACAGTCTCCCCGGTTGATATTCTGGGCTCCCTCAATAAAAATATCCTTCCCTCTGTCATGAACCTTGGAGTGACCTTCAACAGCGCCTTTAAATTTGATAAGCAGGTTAGCATTGTAGTCAAGACCTGCTTTTTCAAAATACGACTATTGGCTAAGACCAAGTCGTTTTTATATTTTAAAGACCTAGAAAGGGTTATTAACGCCCTTGTTACCTCGAGACTGGATTATTGCAATGCTCTGTATGTGGGTATGGACCAGGCCTCAATTAGACGCCTCCAGCTAGTTCAGAATGCAGCTGTACGTCTTCTCACTGGCCATAAAAAGCATGACCATATCACCCCAATTCTGGCTTCATTGCACTGGCTTCCAGTTCGGTTCAGAATAGATTTTAAACTCCTTTTATTTGTTTTTAAAGCCCTAATGGGCTGGCTCCTGCCTATATAGCCGAACTCCTCCATCGCTACACCCCAGGCAGAGCCTTAAGGTCGGCTGATCAGCTGCTGTTGATAATGCCTAAGACCAGGCTTAAAACCCGAGGGCATCGAGCTTTCGCAGCGGCTGGCCCCAGGCTCTGGAACTGCCCCTCCATGTGAGGTCGGCCCAGACCCTGGCGGTTTTAAATCAACACTTAAAACTCACTTTTTCTCTCTGGCTTTTGTTTAATTATTTATTTATTCATTTATTTATTTATTTAGTTATTTATTTATTCATTTAGTTCTTTATTTTAATATGTATAACATAACATAGGATTTCATAAAGTATTTTTAAAATAGTTTATACATTTTTCAAATATAGGAATAGTAGATAGGATTACTTAAAATATAGTACCTTATTTTTCATCTTTTTTCACTTTAGACCCTTGTGGTTTATTCTTAAAAACCCTTACCCTTACCCACCCCCCATCTTCTCTCTGCTGGTCTATGGCCTTGTAGAGGGTAACGGGGTACAGAGTCGCTTAGATAAACGGGGGAGTGCATCTGACGAAGAGATAAGTTGTTGTGCTCCCTATCTCTGTTTCTTATCCTATATCTAATAGAACTGCGCGGGTCTTGATAGATTGAGTGGGGAAGTTCATGAGATCTTTCTAGAGGGTTATCAAGAATAACTTTTATCCAATGACCTTTTCCCTCTCTG
This sequence comes from Pogonophryne albipinna, assembly GCA_028583405.1. Lineage (NCBI taxonomy): Eukaryota > Metazoa > Chordata > Actinopteri > Perciformes > Artedidraconidae > Pogonophryne > Pogonophryne albipinna. The sequence goes on from CM053242.1 coordinate 1,442,295, forward strand.
TCTGTGTCTGTGTATTCTCTTGCTCCGATTAACCCAGCCAAATCTTTGTTCTTGTTTTGTATTTATATCTACGCCGGGATCCGGCGTCGAGGCTGATCCTCTTGCTGTAGTCCTGTGTCTTGGATCCTCTATCCCGAGTTCTGGATTAAGTCGTGGACTTCGGGTCGTGGCTGAACCTGTCTCTGCGGTCCTGCCTTGGGTCTCGTCATGCTGCTTCCCTGATTGCTTCCACAGGATTGTAGCTGACATCCTCGTGGATTCATCTTCTTATTACAGACACATGCATTTCCTAACATTCGGTCTATATGCTGTAAAATGTATTATCTCTTCGATTTACACACGGCATCTATTGCACGTCTGTCCGTCCTGGGAGAGGGATCCCTCCTCTGTTGCTCTCCCTGAGGTTTCTCCCATGTTCCCTTTAAACTGTGGGTTTTCTCTGGAAGTTTTTCCTTGTACGATGTGAGGGTCTAAGGATTGAGGGTGTCGTTTTTCTCATACTGATATTGTGAACAATCTGTGCTGTTGTATTTGCTGTAAAGTCTCTCTACTGTAGGCTATTTTTATGATATGAACAGCACTTTGGCTCGACCAAAAATCGTTTATAAATGTGCGATATAAATAAAACTTGATTTGATTTGATTTGATGTGTAATTCATGGCACAATTCAAATGGGATCGAAAGATAAGTTTTCTCTCTCCATTGACTTCAATACATAATTTTTCGGAAATAAGGTCCCATGGACCGGAAGTAGATGGGCATGACTTCACCTCTCTATACAGAGAATATGTTTTTTTGAACCACGATGTAAACATGTTTATTTCTGCAGTAAATTTGGTCATTTTAACACGAGGGTCTATGGAAATTGCTCCCTTCTACAGACTGCTCCTACTGGCCACTAGATGAACTGCAGCTTGAGGCACTTCCTTATTGGCCTCCTGGCTCTGCCCCAGAGTTTGCCGCTTGGGTTCTAACATAAGCAATATATGAAATATTATAATGTTGAGTTCAGGGAAGAAATGTATAGGAAGTTTAACAATGTATAAAGCAATTTCAAATTAGCTGGGATTCAAAATATATGAAAACTTATATAGATACATAATGACTGTTGGGGAAATATTTTCCTGGGCCCATAATTGTTTATCAGTTTGTACTGCCCTCAATGAGCACCTGCAACCTTGGGCTGCTGTGCTCTCAGTGTTTTGTCTCCCTATTCCTGCCTGTCGGTTTCAGCTGATAGAGGTTATACTGTAGTGCTTTATCTCGTTATGCACAATGTTGATTATTCTCTCAGATCTTCCGAATTGGTTTGGCAACCGCTGCGTCAACTCGTGGCCCAGCACATGTCTTGTGAATTCTCCGGCCGAAGCTCAAAATAAACCATCAGTGTTTGCCATCAAAGTTCGAGCTCTCTCCGTGTCCCTCTGAGTCCTCTCCATTGCGTCAGAAGTTTTGATCACAGTATGGGGCTTATCAAGAATGAATGAAAGCACAAAGACTTAATGTTATAATCTCAAATTGTTGAGAGATAAGCTTACTCTGCTATAGCAGTTGTAGACAGAGTCATTTACTTTTCTTACTTTCCTGTTAGGTGTAAGCTCATAAGAGATGTGAGACCAAACAATGGTGTCTAACCTTTAAAAGTGCAAAAACAACAATTTAAACCAACTTTGAACTGTTGATGGGTTGTAAATCTGGCCAACTGATGAATGTCAAATGAAAAAATGTGCCCTTTTAATTAATGTGATTTAAAATGTGTATAAGTCATTTTGGATTTAATCCAATAAGCTAAAATCAACATGTGCACAAACCCTGTCCCTCTAACATGATGGACAAGCCCTCTGGCAGCTTTCTTGCTTTTTCATCTAATATTGACTGTTGGCAGACTGAATGCTAGTGACTCGTCTGCCTGTTCTTATTTACCCCTAGATTCTCAGTTCATTTGGACTTGCTAATGCCAGTACATTTTTATTATGTAAATAAATCCTTGAACTATTCCTGCTTACTCCTCATCCCACTACTGCCAAAGTTCAGACTGTGACAGTACAATCTGGCCTCAAAATGGACTCACAGACAGTCACCAGCCCTGCCTTGCATTTCTTTACATTAGAGCAGAACTTCCTGGAGTCCTTGCAGTCTGCTAAAAGCATCGTGGATTTGCCTATGAGTTGGCATTCTTAAGATTTTTAAGGAAGTAGGCTCCAAATCTTCTGTCTCCTGAGCCTGTCACTCCAAAATCACCTAGCTTGCACACGAGCGTGCTCACAGGTCTACTGTATGAAAAGGGGATGGCCGCTTTGCCATCCAAACAACAGTCTTGTTTTATTATCAGTACATAACCGGACGATTTCTTCTCATTGCCAGCTAGAATGTTCCTTATGCCCATACCCTAAATCTTAACCTGTATGTGAAAAGTGTATTTATCAAACAATGGCATCCTTCTTTTAGTATATAACTCATTCTTGAATTGTTATTTATTTCAATATAGTTGCAAAATCCATTCAAATCACAAATAAACTGAGCCATAAAATAATTTGAATATCAAAAAAAAATTGTACAATTATAAAATTCCCAAAATAAAATAAAGATTCTCAGACTAACTGTTTTTTATTCAGACTTTCAAATGTGAGAATTCCCCGTTGTTGAAACTCCAAAAATCCCTGCCAAGTATTACTCAACAGTTTTTACCTTAGAACTTAGTGTGCATGTTCAATATGATTGACTATGTGTGCAGATCCAGCAGGTTCAGAATAAGAATTAAACATTAGTAACATTTCCCAAACAAGAAAAGAAGAACAAGTTGTCACATTTAAAAACAACATAAATGCAGAATAGTTATTTGGCAGTCATTTTGAAGTGGTCATTCAACTTTATGCTCCAAAGTTAGTCAAACATGTTATTGTTACCCCTTATTGATTTTCTACTGTTTATTTTTTTCCTCAAACTGGACCTCGTGTTTATCAGTTTCTCAACTGCTGCTGGGAAATGGTGTGTATGTGGTTGTGTTCGTACAGGTGTACAGAAAGACTAAGTGAGGTGGTGGTGGGGCAGTGAGAGGATAAAAGGAGGGTGCTGCATAGCGACACTTCACTGCAGCAGATCAGGATCAGGTAGGAGGATGAGGAAGACTCTGCTGTGGCTGCTGGCCTCTCTGGCCTTCATCTCCCTGACTTCTCTTGCTGATGGAGCTCCAATGTAAGTAGACATGTCGTACCTTTACCCACTCCAGCTCTGCTTGAATAATTTCTCAGCAAACAAAGATATATATGTTTTTGTTTTTGGTCATCTTCCTGGTATCAGGGGTGCACATAACTGGTACGCAGGTACGGCACTCTGAAATGTGTATAGCGTCACTTGTGTCACTATGCGCCTTTGCGTACCTGATAGGTCATCAAAACAAAACACTTATTTCGTCTCCACGTGTTTCTTGTCTACACTCAATGGAGTAAACTATAAGACATCATGTCCAAAAAACCACATTAAGCAGCCACTTCGGCGTTTTGCTCCCTGCAAAAAACGCCAGACATTCTTGGACTGATTGAACTGGGTGCCGGCCGAGCCGCGCAGCCGCAGGCCATAACCGACGGACCTGTGAAGCTTTTAAAGGAGGCAGAGGCTTAGAACACTGGACGACTAGGTTGGTTGCCGTGTGCACAGACAGGGTTGTTGTTAACGTCGGTACAGAATTGTACCAAAACTGCACCAACTGGCTGCGGAGGGAGACACCCCTGTGCACATTCTGTGCCCCGCACACACTGGAGAACTGCGCAAAATCAGCTGATCACAACCTTCACGTTCTGTGAGACTTTTAATCGTTCTGTGGTCAAGCTGCTGCAATTTTATTTACTAAAAGGTGGAGCAAAACACACAGCTGCAAACTTGTGTTAATGGAAGAGATTGAAATCAGACAGAGGTGGAAGAAGTACTCAAATATATGTTACAAGTAAAAGTCCTGCATTCAAAATGTTACTCAAGTAAAAGTAGAAAAGTATTATCATCAAAATATAGTTAAAGTACTGATTTAAGAGTTGATTATATTTCACCTCATTCATCCAAATCTGGAAAGTAACTAAAGATATTAAATACATGTAGTGGAGAAAAAGTACACCATGTACCTCTGAACTGTAGGAGTAGAAGTACACAGTAGCATAAAATGGAAATACTCAAGTAAAGAACAAGTATACATGTACTGTCTTAGTTACTTCCCACATCTGAAATCAGAGATGAGATCAGAAGCAGATCAGATACGTCTGCATTCATATTATTACCTTAACTCGTGTCGTTCATAATGAGGAGCTACAGTCCACTCTGTGTTACACAATTCAAGGTCATGTGGCGTTTCAAATGATGCCAATAAGTTGGCCTAATTTTTTGTTTAGAGTTTGCACAACGATGCAAAATGCCAGACAGAACAAGGGTCTAGAGATATGATGAAATATTGTGTTGATCCAGTGCTGGACCTTTGTAATCAATAGATTACTCATTGTGTGTGCAATCCATGCTGGAGCTCATGATCCACATCTTTGAAGATAGATTTAGTTTGTTTCTGCAGTTTGGGGGAATTGAAACCTAAAGTTAAATGTTCTGCTCCCCCTCACTGTTCCCTTTAATTATGTTCTTACCAATTGGGTTCGGTTTATTTATTTGACCACTTTAAGCACAACTCATGCAGTATCCCATATATTTATTTGTATGCTCACAATTTCCAAAACACATGAATATTCTTTGAACTTTACTATTTGAAACACTTCAAACTCGTCCTGCGAATGGAAATAAACCATGGAGGCATCATTAATTCAAGATGAGTAGTTAATTTAAAAAAGGTTTTTGTGTGAATTCATATTTTGAACTCTTTTTTTTCAGTACATCCAAAACAGCATGTGGTTCTTTCTGCTCGGTGACATCACATTCACATTCATATACATCTTCTTTTCCGCCCCCGCTTTGCAGGGAGGTGATGTCTGCCCCCAACTTGTTGAGGGTAGGAACAGCAGAAAACGTTTTTGTGGAGTGTCAAGAATGCACAGGTGCAAACAAAACGGTGGACATCCATGTGTGGAACCATCCAACCAAAAACATAAGGCTG
>CM053242.1:1448380-1548380 GCA_028583405.1 Pogonophryne albipinna
GGTGTCCGAGTCACTCACATAGGCCCAATTGAAAGCAGTAATCTGTCTTTGGGTCCAAGAGTGACTCCCAAACTGACAGAGACTGATTTGGGTTGTAGTTCAGCTATTCAGTCCACACTTGGCTGCACCAACATTCAGATGGGTGCAAAGCGTAACATTCCAAAGGGATCTTCTGAGTCTCAAAAACAGTTTGAGATGGCTGGTGTTCGAGTCACTCACATAGGCCCAATTGAAAGCAGTAATCTGTGTTTGGGTCCAAGAATGACTCCCAAAACGACAGAGACTGATTTGGGTTGTAGTTCAGCTATTCAGTCCACACTTGGCTGCACCAACATTCAGATGGGTGCAAAGCGTAAGATTCGTAAGGGATCTTCTGCTTGCAAAAATTAAAAAAGAGTGATGTTACCGCAGTTGATTCAGACGTTGCTTTTGTCAAAGAAGTAAGAAGTGGACAACTGCAGTTTAATCCTCTTAGCAATCAACTTGCACAAGCACTTTGTGACCAGTTACATGTGCAGTCAGAGAAAGTAGATGTTGTGTCTACACAAATTGGTTTGTTAGGGGCTCCATGTCTCAATGACAAAATAGAGGGTGACGGAAACTGTTTCTTTAGAGCAGTGAGTCAAGCTGTGTGTGGTACACAAAGGCATCACACAATAATTAGGCGTGCAGTGGTTCATCAAATGCAGAGCAATGCTGTGCCTTATGAGCGTATTTTGACCTCCTCCATGTCAGAATACCTCAGCACATCCAAAATGCGTGAGGTTGGCAGTTGGGCAACAGAATTAGAAATTCAAGCAGCAGCAGATTGGTTGGGAGTTAATATATTCACATATTGTGATCCACGCTGGCTAAAATATAGTTGCGAGAACGGGCAGTCGTCTAATCAGGGGGTTTATTTGGAAAACCGCAATGGTAACCATTATGAGACTGTTGTGTGTGTAAAACAACCTAATTTACAGAGTTGTTATGGGTATTGCAAAGTGGACACTTCTTGTCCAAGACTGTATAATGTCAGACGGACAACTAGAGACAAAAGGAGGGTTACGGAACAAACGCATGGTACATCGTCTGCTGGGGACACAGATTGTGTGGAAAAGAGTGATGTAAGTAAAATCACTCTTGAATTTAATCCTTTGTGCAATGAAGTGGCAAAAACACTTTGCACCAAGTTTAATATAGACTTTACAAAGCAGGATGTACAGGGACCTACAGTAACTGGGTCCCTAGGTGTGGTCTGTAAGACCGAAAAAATAAAAGAGGACGCTAATAGTTTCTTCGGATCGGTAGCTCATGTTCTCAGTGGTTCTCAGAAGAGCCATCGAAAGGTTAGAACGACTGTTGTAAAGCATATGATGAATCACGCAGAACAAACAAAATTAGTTGGGGGATCTGCTTCAATTTCAGACTACATTGAGAAGTCTCAGATGAAGTATGTAGGACATTGTGCTACAGATGTAGAAATCCAAGGGACAGCAAATGCTCTTGGAGTGGACATTTTTATCTGCAGGGGGAAAAAATGGCTCAAATACACTTGTAATTGTGCAATGCTTTCAAAAGAAAAAATATACTTGAAACATTGTGATAAAAATCATTTTGAGCCAGTGGTTTGTATCATACCTTATGATGAACAAACGTGCTTTAAATTGTGTAAAGTGGGTGGTTTGCTAGAGACACGGTATATGCGTAGCAGTGTTGATATCTGTACTGGGAAGGGTGGGGTTAAAGAGAATGCAGAGAGTGTTGCCAGCTTCAAACGTAGGCGTTCAACATATTTAAAAAAGAGATACAGCTCAACAAAGAAACTGTATTATAAAAGAAACACAGTGTACCAGGAAAGGATTAAGGATGCGTCCATGAAAAAGTATATTGATGCAGATTATCAAGAGAGAGTAAGAGTCGCTAGTAGAAAAAGGTATTGTGAGGATGATGATTACAAACACAGAGCAATTGGACATACTCAGGTTAGATACCATGAAGACCCATTGCATAATCAGATGAGAAAGGATTCAAGTAAAAGAATATATAGATATAATCCGTTGAAAGTAAAAGAATATAGTGTAAAAAAATATCATGACGATGATTTGCATAGAGAAAGGGTTCAAGCATTAAGCAAACAGAACTATAGACTAAAGGTTTTACATAAAGAGAAAGTTATAGCATTTAACAAACGTAAATATAGGCAAAATACATTGCATAGAAAGAAGGTCAAATCCATGTGTTCAAAAAGGTATGATGGTAATCCAGATTATAAGAAGCGAGTAGCAGCTAGCAACAAATTGAAGAGGCAACAAATGCAAAAAAATAGAGAGGTATTTGATATTGTAATGCAGCAGTTTTTGGCCAAAGTTAAGAATGGACCAGTTTTTGTATGTAGCTGCTGCGAGAGGTTGTTATTTGAATCGCAGGCCTTGCAGTGTAAAAAAGAGAAATATAAGGATAAAAAACTAGCTAATAAATGCATCAGAGAAAGATTTTTACACACATGTACTGATGACTGTGAAGTACCCTGTGTTTGGATTGAAATTGGGAGAGGGCAGCTTTGGATCTGCAGCAACTGTGATAAGAAACTTAAGAGAGGTGTGATGCCACCTGAATGTGCTCTAAATAATTTGGCAGTAGACCCCATTCCCCCAGAATTGGCTTGTTTGAACAGCATAGAGCAGCATTTAATTGCCAAAAATATACCATTTATGAAGATGGTGGCATTGCCCAAAGGTGGGCAAAATGGAGTACACGGACCGGTGACGTGTGTTCCAGCCAATATCGTCCAAACTACCAATTTGCTCCCCAGCTCAAGGATGGAAGGTTCCATTTTACGAATAAAGTTAAAGCGTAAGTCGACCTTCAAAGGTAATTATAAATATCAATTTGCAGACCCAATGCGCATAAAGCGTTCATTGAAATATTTAAAAAGAAGGAATAAGCACTATAGGGATATTGAATTTAATAAAACTTGGTATAACGAGTTTCGTAGGGAGGAAGAAGAGAATAAACAAACTCACACCAAGGAAACATCATCAGAGGCTGCTGAGGAACAGCCATGTTTGTTTCAGGACATGGATTTGATGGCTGTGGATACTGATCCGGAAATTGCGGATCAGTTTTCAGATAGAGAACTGAACATGGCCCCAGCAGAAGGCAATAGTCCTGCAAAAGAAAGTTCATGCATTCCTGTACGGGTTCCCGAGGTTGAGGAACTTGATGACGCTCTGCTTAATGAGTTCTGGAGGGAACAGGATGATGACTTTGTAGATAATTCGACCTTGATGGATTTGCCAACTAACGAAACGTCTGATGCTAATGCTGATGATGAGCTGTTACACGACAGGCAACAGCATTGCATGTTTCAGGACACATGTCTGATGCCTGTTGATATTGGACAGGAAGTGTTGGATCAGTATTTTGATAGTACATTACATGTCGCTCCAGCAGAGGGTAATAGTCCTGTGAGGCTGTTAGCAGACATTTCCAACGAAGCAAAATGCTTTCCTGTATTGTTCCCACTGGGCATTAACACCTACCATGATTCGAGGCCCCGCAAGATAACATTAGCACGCTATTTGAATACGCGTGTTTTAAATGCTGATGTTAGGTTTGCACAAAGTATAGAATACATTTTTTATGCTCAGTATTTGTCTGAGGTGCAACAGGTATTGTCCAGTGTGTCTATTGCATTGCGAAAAGGCAAAGCAGGCTTTCCATCCAAACCGATAGAAGATAATTTGTTGAATCAGGAAACCATAAGAAAACTGTTGCAATTTGATGATGGCTTTCGTTTTCTCTCACCTATTAGAGGTACTCCAGCATTTTGGCAGCGCGCACAGAATGACCTCCTAGCTTGTGTGCGTCAACTTGGTGTGCCAACCTGGTTTTGTTCATTCTCTTCGGCTGATCTTAGGTGGGCAAATCTACTCAACGCTATTTTAAAACAGGAAGGTAGAACACAGACCGCTGAAGATTTAGATTGGGCAGACAGATGTGAAGTCTTGCGTCGTAATCCTGTGACAGCGGCAAGGATGTTTGACTATAGATGGAATTGTTTTTTGAACGAAGTTCTTAGGTCCCCTTCACACCCAATTGGCAAGATTGTAGACTATTTCTATCGCGTGGAATTTCAGCAGCGTGGCTCCCCTCATGTGCATTGCTTGTTTTGGATTGAGAATGCACCCAAAATTGATAAGAATACAGATGAAGAGGTGATTCAATTCATCGACACATATGTGACATGTGAATTACCATCACAAGATGAGCCGTTAAAGGACATTGTGACATCTGTGCAACAGCATTCCAAAAGACACTCTAAAACGTGTAAGAAAAAAAACACTGTTTGTCGATTTAATTTCCCCAGGCCAGCTACTGCTAGTACATTTATATGTCGCAGCAGTGAAGATGAATGCTTAGCAGAATGTAGATGTAACTTGACACCATGTGAGTGTGTAAAAGTAGAGTCTATGGCCGAAAAAAAGGAGAAGAAGGAGTTTGCAGTTAAAATTCTGAACTCCGTCAAAAAGGCTCTTTCAGAGGAAAATGTAATATTTGAAAGCCTGGAACAATTATTTGAAAGTCTGGGGATTAATCAAGCGATCTTCGAGGCTGCTTACAAATTGGTTGGTAGAAAGACACACGTTGTATTGCGAAGACAAATTGGCGAAGTCTGGATTAATCAATACAATAAACCACTGTTAAAATGCTGGAATGCCAATATGGACATTCAGTATGTGGTCAATGCCTATGCATGTGTTGTCTATATCATTTCCTATATCTCCAAGGCAGAAAAGGAAATGGGATTATTATTGGGTAATGCACATAAAGAAGCATCACAGCAGGGCAATCTAGATGCCAAGGATGCATTTAAAAAGTTAGGGAGTGTGTATTTACACAACCGAGATGTGTGTGCCCAAGAGGCAGTCTACAGATTGACAAACATGTCCCTGAAGACATGCTCACGCCTGGTCCAATTTGTGCCAACAGGGAAAAATACAGTAAAAATAAGTAGGCCATTACAAGTGTTAAAACAGATGGCAGATTCAAATAGTCTAACCACAGACAACATGTGGATGAGTGGTTTTGTTGACCGATACAAAAATCGGCCAAATGACGCAGTTTTTAATAATATGTGTTTGGCAACATTTGCATCCGAATACAGGGTTATGTCACAGAGTGAAAGTTCCAAAAATGCCATCGAACTCCAAAATCAATTTGGGTTTATTATTAAAAGAACGCGAACAAAACCAGCAGTTGTGCGTTATGCAAAATTTTCCAAAACAAAGTCTCCGGAATTATTTTTCTACAGCAATTTTCAATTGTTTCTGCCGTATCGTATCGATGAGCAGTTAAAGCCACACAATTGGGAAACGTGTGAAGAGTTTTACATGAACGGTCGAGTTAGATTTGCTGATGGATCTAGACAGCTGGTGAAATCAGTGGTCGACGCGAATAGAGCTTTGTTTGAACTTGATTCGGATGAATTACAAAGAATCCAAGAGTCTTTAGACGGTAATGTAGATTTAGAAGACGCTTGGTGTGACCTGTGCCCCGAACAGGAATTGGAAAATCTTCAATGCCAAGAAGAGCGGGGAAAAATTGAAACCGTAGACGGGGAGCAAATAGACGCTATTCCTGATCTTGCCGTTAGTAATCGGCAAATTGGCCATTTGGAAAAGACAAACAATATTTTGAGCAGAAGCGAAGGGCTGAAATTAGTTCGGTCTCTAAACGAAACCCAAATGTCTATTTTCTATCAAATACGACAATGGTGTTTAGACAAAATCTCGGGTAAAAATCCGGACCCGTTTCACGTATTTATAACAGGCGGTGCTGGGACAGGAAAGAGCCATTTGATTAAGGCTCTGCAGTATGAGACAACCAGGTTGCTCTCATCACTTTGTGACCACCCTGATTCTGTGTGTGTGTTGTTGACTGCCCCAACTGGAATTGCTGCGTACAATTTAGACGCAGCAACTATCCATAACACGTTTAGCATTGGCGTTAATTCAAAATTACCCTACACACCTTTAGGCGAGGAAAAAATAAATAGTCTGCGTGCCAAATATAGAAATGTGCAAATTTTAATTGTGGATGAAATATCCATGGTTGATCACAAACTCATGGCATATATTCATGGCAGATTGCGTCAAATTAAACAATGTATTGATTATTCCCCATTTGGTAGAGTTAGTGTGGTAGTTGTTGGAGATTTTTTCCAGCTGCCACCAGTGAAAGGAAATGCCTTGTATGTAGAAAAAGTAGGATTTAACCTGTGGCACAACCTATTTAGCATTGTAGAGCTTAAAACAATAGTCAGGCAGAAAGATATTGTTTTTGCGGAACTGCTAAATAGGTTGAGAACACGCTCAAAAGAAACAGCATTGTCAGCTAGTGACATTGATTTGTTGAAGAGCTGTGAAACAGGGGAAGAAAGTTCAGCATTACACATTTTCCCCACAAACTCTCAGGTTAATGATCATAATCTTGTGCAACTGTTGAAAACATGCCCGGAACATGTAGAAATAGAAGCTCAGGATACTGGCCATAACAGAAAAACTGGAAAACTTGAGTTGAAACATGGACATCACACCAACATCTATCAAACATGTTTAGCGGAACGTTTGGTTCTTGGGGAAAATGCTCGTGTAATGTTGACAAAAAATATAGATGTGACGGATGGGCTTGTAAACGGGGTATGCGGCACGGTGAGACACATAGTTATTTCACAAGGTGAAAGATTTCCACAAACTGTGTACGTCCATTTTGACGATGACAGAGTTGGGGCACAGCGCAGGAAAGAATCTGCAAATGCATCAAGTGAATTAGTGAAGTGTACACCAATTTTTCCAGAAGAGGATAGAGTCACCGTTAAAGGTGGGTTGCGTCGCCAATTTCCCCTTAAACTGGCTTGGGCTTGTACAGTACATAAGGTGCAAGGGATAACTGTTGATAGAGCTGTGGTGTCACTTAAAAAAATATTTGCTGCTGGACAGGCATATGTTGCATTAAGTCGTGTTACAAATTTATCAGGCTTAATCATTCAAGATTTTAAACCTAATGCCATCTATTGTAAAACAAATGTTACGCAAGCAATTCAGTGCATGCCTCAGTTTCTACGTGAAGATAGGATCCACCCCAAATTGCACACAGACAATTTTACTGTGTTTTTGACAAATGTGCAAAGTTTGACACGTCATGTCGAAGATTTGACCCTTTGTACACAGCATTTGCAGCCTAACTGTATTGCTGTTACAGAGACATGGCTGCCTGCTGTCTCATCATTTGACGACATTAACATCAGTGGTTATACATTTGCTAGTTGTTCTCGAAGTGCATCTTACAGCAGCGAGAACCCAGCATTGGTTGCTCTGCAAGACCAACAACATGGTGGTGTTGGCATATATAGTGCAAACAGTATTGAATTTAGTATTGTTCAAGTGCCAGATGTAAATTTAGAATGTATAGTGTACAACTGTTTGTCTCACAACATATTAATTGCGGTCATTTATAGACCACCATCATATCCCATGTCTTTGTTTAAAGAACATTTAGGCAAATTACTTGATTTGTTAGATCTATTAGGTGACACAATTGCTGTGATGGGTGATTTCAATGATGACATTTTAAAAACATCAACCATTTGCAAATTTGTAACAGGCAAAGGGTATGTGCAGCAAGTCACACAACCCACTACCGAAAAGGGCACATTAATTGACCATGTATATGTGAAAACAACACAGTATGATGTAGAATCAACTGTGTTGCCCACCTATTTCAGTGATCATGAGGGGATTCTGTGTTCTTTTGCACAACTGCTGAGGTAGAGTAACTTCAGACGTCTAGCAAATGTAGGTATAAATTCTGTGTTTTTTCTTCACCTTGTGTTTCATCGTGCCAAATTATGTACTTTTTTCAATGAAACGTCCCCCCGGTTTAATTTGGTATGTTTTAGGTATCATCCCCCCCTGGTTTAATTTGGTATGTTTTTAGGTATCATCCCTCAAGTTCATCGTCTTCAAAGCCCCTTCCTCATTCAAAGTTATCCTCATCTACCGGCCCCCTAAACCACATCCCTCCTTCCTCTCACTTAACTTCTCAAACTAGCTTCATCCTCCCTACTTTTCGACCTTAACATGACTATTGAGTCACCCACCTGCAAGCTGTCATTCAAATTCTCCACTGTAATAGACAATTTTACTGTCACCCAACACTTCATCTTCCCGACCCATGCCAAAAGACACATCCTCGACCTTGTGTTCTATAAAAACCTCCCTGTACCTTGGCATTATGTTTAGCCCCACCCTTTCCCTCGATCCTATCCTCTGCCAAGTAATGAAAACCAAATTTTACCAGCTCCGCAAAGATCTGTCCCTCTCCCTGAAATTGCAACAGTGTCATAGTTAGGAATTATTTATATATTTATTATATAATTCATTTGTAATTAGTCTTTAGTATGTTGGACCTGGTAGTTCATTTTTAGCGGCTGTATCTCTATTTATCTGTATTTATTTATATATATTATTAATATGTTCTTAATTATTGTGTTCAATATGTTCTTAATAAAAAAATAAGGTTTCTTTTTCCTGCATTACAACAGCATTTGTAATAACAAAATTATTGGCAAACATTAGGGCATATTTAGCACATATTCCACACTGCACTAATAACATTTATCCACACAGGGAAACACATTTTGTAAAATCATGCATCAATATTAAATGATGTCACTCATATGCTGTTGCTAATGCAGGTTTTGCTTTGCCTTGAATGTAGCCTAGAAAAGCAAAAGGCACTGGTAATTGGTACTCCCAGTTTACTGGGATGGGGTTCGATTCCCTGCGGTGTCCTGCTGGTTTCTTTGGCATGTACATTAAAGATCATATTATGTACTATAATAATGATAATTATCAAAGTATTACTAATTAGTATCTCATACAACTGACACAAGCTTCCAAAAACTGTCAAAACTGTCAACAGAAATATCAATAAAATAAGTATAAAATAGGAATAACATGCAATTCAGTTATAAGCTATATTAAAAAGGTGGGTCTTGGGTCTGCTCTTAAAAGTATGAAACTTTGTGCTGGTATAGTTGGGAGGGCACATTGGGGAGGGTGAAGTTCATTTGTATTGTGTTCAATATGTTGTTGATACAAAAATAAGGTTTGTATTTCTTGCACTACAACAGCATATGTAATTGATAAATGTTTTATTGGCAAACATGAGGGCATATTTAGCAGCTAATCCATACTGCACAAATAAAATAGTTATGGAGTTATAGGGAAATACATTTAGGGAAATTGTAGTGGTAGTATTTAGTAGGGATCGACCGATATGGCTTTTTCAAGGCCGATACCGATACCGATTATTAGTAATGAAGGAGACCGATAACCGATATTTGGAAGCGATATATTTATTTGCAGTAAAAAAAAAATGTTGGTGTCAAAATGTAGAATAACACAAACTCCAACCCAACTTATTTGAAATGCATTTAAGCATAGCCTATATTATGTTTCATTAACTTTTAAACATCTTACAACTGGTTTCCTCTCTACCCTACCCTTTTCTTTAGTGCAGTCATCTGCAAGACAAGAAGTGGGGCTGCAGGCTGACATGCTTAACTAACAATAATGCTTAATTTATTATATCTGTCTATCTAGCATAAAATCCCAATAAGCTGCTAGCAACTGTAAAACACTAGTGCTAGCTAATGTTTAGCAAATTATTAAAAGTGAGGCTATTACAGTAGACCTAACGTTAGTCTAGTAGCCTCACTTCTAATATTTTGCAAAACATTTGCTAGATACATGTTGGCTAGCTAATGAGCTTCACATATCAACCTGAAAAACTGCGAGGCTCCACTCGCAGCCCCTCCCCCCCCACCACAGTTACTCCGCTGCGAGACGCTGCACGCACCCCCAACTCTGACTGACTTCCCGCGTCCCTGTGTAACTGGGAAACTGATAGAATTGGATCATAAGATCGTGGTGTTTTTGCAACTTCAGCATAGGGGATAGGGATGTTTATTGAACTTCGGTTTAACACATGTATGGCTCTGCCGCTCAGCGCTGCTGCTTGCTTCAGTCTGTGTCTGCGTTCTTTCGCACCTGCCTGTAATCTGAGAAGGTCCCGCCTCTCTGGCTGGCTCCCGCCCGGAAAATCTTCAGTAATAGCCTATCAGATAGCGCTGTGGGCGGGACATTGCTCGTGTACACAGAGTGGTGACTGCAGCCAGAGAAACGGCCGCATCAGAGCCAAAGTTTTATCGGCAATTTGATTAAAAAAAAGGCCGATACCGATAATCGGTGAAATGCGGAATATCGGCCCCGATAATCGGCCAAGCCGAGCCGATTATCGGTGGACCCTTAGTATTTAGCATAATGTGAAGTATGTGGCCATTCGGATTGTTTTCCTTTGAGATATGAGAAAACCGTGTTTCATGGCGAGCATTTTGTTACCATAGCAACGACACTTGAAGAAATCTAAAAACTGACACATATGTGTCTTGAGGGCTGTACCGTTATAGCACACATGTGACATTTGAACAGTTTTTGAACATTTACACAGGAGTTATAGCAATATTGTGCTTAACGGCGAGGGATGCGTTGCCATGGCAACAGCCTTTGAGGAAAGCTCACTATTGTCATATTGAGGTGTTGAGGGCTGGGCCATTAACTGTCATCTGAAGTCTGGTGCTGTTTGGACTGATTTTCCATTGAATTACAACAACATTGTATTTTTTGGCGAGGGATGCATTGCCATGGAAACGGCATATGATGACATCCCATAATTGGACATAGAGCTGTTGAGGGCCGGACCATTAATGCATCAGTCATGAAGTCTGGTGCCGTTTGGACGATTTTCCATTGAATTACGACAACACCAGATTTTATGGCGAGGGATGCTGTTGCCATGGAAACGGCATATGATGACATCCCATAATTGGCATAGAGCTGTTGAGGGCCGGACCATTAGCCATCATCATGAAGTCTGGTGCCGTTTGGACGATTTTCCATTGAATTACGACAACACCAGGTTTTATGGCGAGGGCATGCGTTGCCATGGAAACGGCATATGATGACATCCCATAATTGGCATAGAGCTGTTGAGGGCCGGACCATTAATGATAGTCTGAAGTCTGGTGCGGTTTGGACGATTTTCCATAGAAATACGACAACACCAGGTTTTTTGGCGAGGGATGCGTTGCCATGGCAACGGCATATGATGACATCCCATAATTGGCATAGAGCTGTTGAGGGCCGGACCATTAATGATAGTCTGAAGTCTGGTGCTGTTTGGACGATTTTCCATTGAATTACAACAACATCGTATTTTTTGGCGAAGGATGCGTTGCCATGGAAACGGCATACGGTGAGATTCTCAGATTTCACGTTAGAGCTGTTGAGGCATGGACCAGTGATATAAAAGTGAAGATTGGGGGACGATGGGACCGTGTCCATTGGATTTACAGCGACACCGTTGTTTATGGCGAAGGATCCGTCGCCATGGTAACGCCAAATTAAGTAACATCAGATTTGTCCTAGGAGCTGTTCAGGGCTGTAGTGTTAACCATCATGTGAAGTTTGGTGGCGTTCTGAGTATGTCAGTTTGAGTTATGACATCATCGTGTTCCATGGCGAGGGACCGCCTAGCATCGAGCGAACGCGAACTTTGGCGCCAAATAACGGCTCCGCCGTGCGAAAGAAAAAAACTTCCGTGATAACTTTAAATTGCCCATGTCTCGTGAAGCTACTCGACGAATTTCGAGCCGTACGGATAAAGTCCCTAGGACAAGATAGATTTTGCGCGGAGGACGAAAAACGCGATAAATCGCGTTTTTCCGACACAAAATTCAAAATGGCCGACTTCCTGTACGTTATTTTATACCCTTCCAAGAGGCTTTTTGGTTCGTCTCCGCACCCTAGATATGCGTAGCGAGTTTCGTTCGTTTACGTGAAAGTTAAAGTAGGGGGAGTTAACGTTAAAAACGGAAGTGGGCGTGGCTTACGCAATTTGACGCAAAGTTCCGGAACCAATTACATATCTCAAGTTGCGCAACTTCTGACGCGCGTGCAAAATTTGGTGAGTTTTCACATATGTTGCGGGGGTCAAAAGTGCGTTCCAAAAGTTCAAATAATAATCATAATAATAATATTAAAGCTGCAAGCAGCGTTGAGCGGGTCTTCGACGTTCCGCAGGCTGTTGTCCGCACGTCGACGTGTCTAGGTGTCTCGAGGACTCGGCCGTTGGTAAACGTGGGAAGTTTCAGGCCGATAGGACAATGTCTTTGAGTTACAGCAGTATCATAAACATTGTGTTTGATGGCGGGTGATCTGTCGCCATGGCAACGGCATTTGATGACACCCCATAATATGCTTAGTTGTGTTGAGGGCTGCATCGTTATGATAGTCTGAACTCTGGTGCGGTTTGGACGATTTTCCATTGACTTAAGACAACATAATTGACATAGAGCTGTTGAGGGCCGGACTAGGAGCCATCATATGAAGTCTGGTGCCGTTTTTGACGATTTTCCATAGAATTACGACAACACCAGGTTTTATGGCGAGGGATGCGTTACCAATGCAACGGCATATGATGACATCCCATTATTGGTGTAGAGCTGTTGAGGGCCGGACCATTAATGATAGTCTGAAGTCTGGTGGCGTTTCGACGATTTTCCATTGAATTACGACAACACCCTGTTTCATGGCGAGGGATCTGTTGCCATGGAAACGGCATATGATGACATCCCATAATTGGCATAGAGCTGTTGAGGGCCGGACCATTAGCCATCACATGAAGTCTGGTGCCGTTTGGACGATTTTCCATTGAATTACGACAACACCAGGTTTTTTGGCGAGGGATGCGTTGCCATGGAAACGACATATGATGACATCTCATAATTGGCATAGAGCTGTTGAGGGCCGGACCATTAATGATAGTCTGAAGTCTGCTGTGGTTTGGACGATTTTCCACAGAAATACGACAACACCAGGTTTTTTGGCGAGGGATGCGTTGCCATGGCAACGGCATATGATGACATCCCATAATTGGCGAAGAGCTGTTGAGGGCCACACCATTGACTGTCATCTGAAGTCTGGTGCAGTTTGGACCATTTTCCATTGAATTAGGACAACACCGTGTTTCATGGCGAGGGATGCGTTGCCATGGAAATGGCATAAGATGACATCCCATAATTGGCGTAGAGCTGTGGCGGGCCCGACCATTAGACATCATCTGAGGTCTGGTGCCGTTTGGACCATTTTCATAGGAGTAACAGCGACACCGTGTTTCATGGCGAGGGATCTGTTGCCATGGAAACGGCATATGATGACATCCCATAATTGGCATAGAGCTGTTGAGGGCCGGACCATTAATGATAGTCTGAAGTCTGGTGCTGTTTCGACGATTTTCCATTGAATTACAACAACATCGTATTTTTTGGCTAAGGATGCGTTTCCATGGCAACGGCATACGGTGAGATTTTAGATTTCACGTAGAGCTGTTGAGGGACGGACCATTAATGATAGTCTGAACTCTGGTGCGGTTTGGACGATTTTCCATTGACTTAAGACAACATAATTGACATAGAGCTGTTGAGGGCCGGACTAGGAGCCATCATATGAAGTCTGGTGCCGTTTTGACGATTTTCCATAGAATTACGACAACACCAGGTTTTATGGCGAGGGATGCGTTACCAATGCAACGGCATATGATGACATCCCATTATTGGTGTAGAGCTGTTGAGGGCCGGACCATTAATGATAGTCTGAAGTCTGGTGGCGTTTCGACGATTTTCCATTGAATTACGACAACACCCTGTTTCATGGCGAGGGATCTGTTGCCATGGAAACGGCATATGATGACATCCCATAATTGGCATAGAGCTGTTGAGGGCCGGACCATTAGCCATCACATGAAGTCTGGTGCCGTTTGGACGATTTTCCATTGAATTACGACAACACCAGGTTTTTTGGCGAGGGATGCGTTGCCATGGAAACGACATATGATGACATCTCATAATTGGCATAGAGCTGTTGAGGGCCGGACCATTAATGATAGTCTGAAGTCTGCTGTGGTTTGGACGATTTTCCACAGAAATACGACAACACCAGGTTTTTTGGCGAGGGATGCGTTGCCATGGCAACGGCATATGATGACATCCCATAATTGGCATAGAGCTGTTGAGGGCCGGACCATTAACTGTCATTTGAAGTCTGGTGCAGTTTGGACGATTTTCCATTGACTTAAGACAACATTGTGTTTTATGGCGAGGCATGCGTTGCCATGGAAACGGCATATGATGACATCCCATAATTGGCATAGAGCTGTTGAGGGCCGGACCATTAACTGTCATTTGAAGTCTGGTGCAGTTTGGACGATTTTCCATTGACTTAAGACAACATTGTGTTTTATGGCGAGGCATGCGTTGCCATGGCAACGGCATATGATGACATCCCATAATTGGCAAAGAGCTGTTGAGGGCCGGACCATCAATGATAGTCTGAAGTCTGGTGCCGTTTGGACGATTTTCCATTGAATTACGACAACACCATGTTTTTTGGCGAGGGATGCGTTACCATGGCAACGGCATATGATGACATCCCATAATAGACATAGAGCTGTTGAGGGCCGGACCATTAATGATAGTCTGAAGTCTGGTGCGGTTTGGACGATTTTCCATAGAAATACGACAACACCAGGTTTTATGGCGAGGGATGCGTTACCATGGCAACGGCATATGATGACATCCCATAATTGGCATAGAGCTGTTGAGGGCCGGACCATTAATGATAGTCTGAAGTCTGGTGCAGTTTGGACGATTTTCCATGGAATTACGACAACACCAGTTTTTTGGCGAGGGATGCGTTACCATGGCAACGGCATATGATGACATCCCATAATTAACATAGAGCTGTTGAGGGCCGGACCATTAATGATAGTCTGAAGTCTGGTGCGGTTTGGACGATTTTCCATTGAATTACAACAACATCGTATTTTTTGGCGAAGGATGCGTTGCCATGGAAACGGCATACGGTGAGATCTCAGATTTCACGTTGAGCTGTTGAGGCATGGACCAGTGATATAAAAGTGAAGATTGGGGGACGATGGGACCGTGTCCATTGGATTTACAGCGACACCGTTGTTTATGGCGAAGGATCCGTCGCCATGGTAACGCCAAATTAAGTAACATCAGATTTGACCTAGAGCTGTTCAGGGCTGTAGTGTTAACCATCATGTGAAGTTTGGTGGCGTTCTGAGTATGTCAGTTTGAGTTATGACATCATCGTGTTCCATGGCGAGGGACCGCCTAGCATCGAGCGAACGCGAACTTTGGCGCCAAATAACGGCTCCGCCGTGCGAAAGAAAAAAACTTCCGTGATAACTTTAAATTGCCCATGTCTCGTGAAGCTACCCGACGAATTTCGAGCCGTACGGATAAAGTCCCTAGGACAAGATAGATTTTGCGCGGAGGACGAAAAACGCGATAAATCGCGTTTTTCCGACACAAAATTCAAAATGGCCGACTTCCTGTACGTTATTTTATACCCCTCCAAGAGGCTTTTTGGTTCGTCTCCGCACCCTAGATATGGGTAGCGAGTTTCGTTCGTTTACGTGAAAGTTAAAGTAGGGGGAGTTAACGTTAAAAACGGAAGTGGGCGTGGCCTACGCAATTTTTGACGCAAAGTTCCGGAACCAATTACATATCTCAAGTTGCGCAACTTCTGACGCGCGTGCAAAATTTGGTGAGTTTTCACATATGTTGCGGGGGTCAAAAGTGCGTTCCAAAAGTTCAAATAATAATCATAATAATAATTAAAGCTGCAAGCAGCGTTGAGCGGGGTCTCGACGCTCCGCAGGCTGTTGTCCGCACGTCGACGTGTGTGTAGGTGTCTCGAGGACTCGACCGTTGGCAAACGTGGGAAGTTTCAGGCCCGATCGGACAATGTTTTTGGAGTTACAGCAGTAACACAAACATTGTGTTTCATGGCGGGTGATCTGTCGACATGGCAACGGCATTTGATGACACCCCATAATATGCTTAGATGTGTTGAGGGCTGCATCGTTATCAAACCTGTGAAGTGTTGTGCCGTTTGGAGCATGTTAACTGGAGTTATGAGAAAAACGTGTTTCACGGCGACCATTTTTGTTACCATAGCAACGACATTTGAAGAAATCTCAAAACTGACACATATATGTCTCGAGGGCTTGACGGTTAGCACACATGTAAGTTTGAAACAGTTTTTGACCATTTACACAGGACTTATAGCAATATCGTGCTTAACGGCGAGGGGTGTGTTGCCATGGCAACAGCTTTTTGGGCATATTGAGGTGTTGAGGGCCGGACCATTAGCCATCATATGAAATCTGGTGACCGTTTGGACGTTTTTCCATTGAGTTAGGACAACACCGTGTTTCATGGCGAGGGACGCGTTGCCATGGAAACGGCATATTGGTGACATCCATAATTGGTCGTAGAGTTTGTTTTTGAGGGCTGGGACCATTAACTGTCATATGAAGTTCTGGTGCCGTTTGGACGATTTCCCATTGAATTACAACAACACCAGTTTTTTTGGCGAGGGATGCGTTACCATGGCAACGGCATATGAGACATCCCCATAATTGGCGTCGAGCTGTTGAGGCCGGACCATTAATTGATAGTCTGAAGTCTGGTGCCGTTTGGAGGATTTCCCATTGAATTACAACAACACCATGTTTCATGGCGCACGGGAATTCTGTCGCCATGGCAACGACATATGATGACATCCATAATTGGCGTAAAGCTGTTGAGGGCTGGACCATAACTGTCATATGAAGTCTGGTGCCGTTTTGGACGATTTTCCCATAGAATTACGACAACACCAGGTTTTTTGGCGAGGGATGCGTTACAATGTCAACGGCATATGATGACATCCCATAATGGACATAGAGCTGTTGAGGGCCGGACCATAACTGTCATGTGAAGGCTGGTGCAGTTTGGACCATTTTCCATAGAATTACGACAAACACCAGGTTTTTTGGCGAGGGTTGCTGTTACCATTGGCAAACGGCATTTGAGGACATCCCATAATTGGCAAAGAGCTTGTTGAGGGGCCGGACCATCAATGATAGTCTGAAGTCTGGTGCCGTTTGGACGATTTTCCATTGAATTACGACAACACCAGGTTTTTTTGGCGAGGGATGCGTTACCATGGCAACGGCATATTGATGACATCCCATAATGGACATAGAGCTGTTGAGGGCCGGACCATTAACTGTCATGTGAAGTCTTGGTGCAGTTTGGACCATTTTCCATTGAATTACGACAACACCAGGTTTTTTGGCGAGGCATGCGTTGCCATGGAAACGGCATATGATGACATCCCATAATTGGCATAGAGCTGTTGAGGGCCGGACCATTAATGATAGTCTGAAGTCTGGTGCAGTTTGGACGATTTTCCATTGAATTACGACAACACCAGTTTTTTGGCGAGGGATGCGTTACCATGGCAACGGCATATGATGACATCCCATAATTGAACATAGAGCTGTTGAGGGCCGGACCATTAATGATAGTCTGAAGTCTGGTGCGGTTTGGACGATTTTCCATTGAATTACAACAACATCGTATTTTTTGGCGAAGGATGCGTTGCCATGGAAACGGCATACGGTGAGATCTCAGATTTCACGTTGAGCTGTTGAGGCATGGACCAGTGATATAAAAGTGAAGATTGGGGGACGATGGGACCGTGTCCATTGGATTTACAGCGACACCGTTGTTTATGGCGAAGGATCCGTCGCCATGGTAACGCCAAATTAAGTAACATCAGATTTGACCTAGAGCTGTTCAGGGCTGTAGTGTTAACCATCATGTGAAGTTTGGTGGCGTTCTGAGTATGTCAGTTTGAGTTATGACATCATCGTGTTCCATGGCGAGGGACCGCCTAGCATCGAGCGAACGCGAACTTTGGCGCCAAATAACGGCTCCGCCGTGCGAAAGAAAAAAACTTCCGTGATAACTTTAAATTGCCCATGTCTCGTGAAGCTACCCGACGAATTTCGAGCCGTACGGATAAAGTCCCTAGGACAAGATAGATTTTGCGCGGAGGACGAAAAACGCGATAAATCGCGTTTTTCCGACACAAAATTCAAAATGGCCGACTTCCTGTACGTTATTTTATACCCCTCCAAGAGGCTTTTTGGTTAGTCTCCGCACCCTAGATATGCGTAGCGAGTTTCGTTCGTTTACGTGAAAGTTAAAGTAGGGGGAGTTAACGTTAAAAACGGAAGTGGGCGTGGCCTACGCAATTTTTGACGCAAAGTTCCGGAACCAATTACATATCTCAAGTTGCGCAACTTCTGACGCGCGTGCAAAATTTGGTGAGTTTTCACATATGTTGCGGGGGTCAAAAGTGCGTTCCAAAAGTTCAAATAATAATCATAATAATAATAATAATAATGAATAATCGGTCCGATCTCAATAATGTGCATTTTAACATTAGCCCACCTCACTGTAGTGGCATGGGCTACCAACTGACATGATTTAGGCCACTTTTAATGGGCTTTTTGCCCCATGTTTTCACTGTTTTTTGTGGGTTTTGCATGGTTATCGCTCGCTACGCGAGCGACTAAATTGATCGTACGATATCAATTATGCGAGTTGCAGTCACGTGGGCTCCGCCCACGTGACTGGGCTCACGCGGCCTATCAGCCGTCATGATTTCCGAACCTTTTCTGTGCTTTTGCCGGTCGTTTTCCCCTGTTTTTGTGGGTTTTTGGCAGGTTTATCGGTCGCTGCGCGACCGATTTCAATAGGGTCTTCGCCGACCTAGGTCTCAGACCCTAATAATAATAATGAATAATCGGTCCGATCTCAATAATGTGCTATTTAAACATTAGCCCACCTCACTGTAGTGGCATGGGCTACCAACTGACATGATTTAGGCCACTTTTAATGGCTTTTGCCCCATGTTTTCACTGTTTTTTGTGGGTTTTTGCATGGTTATCGCTCGCTATCGCGAGCGACTAAATTGATCGTACGATATCAATTATGCGAGTTGCAGTCACGTGGGCTCCGCCCACTTGACTGGGCTCACGCGGCCTATCAGCCGTCATGATTTCCGAACCTTTTCTGTGCTTTTGCCGGTCGTTTTTCCCTGTTTTTGGGTGTTTTTTTCGCAGGTTTATCGGTCGCTGCTGCGACCGATTTCAATAGGGTCTTCGCCGACCTAGGTCTCAGACCCTAATAATGAATAATCGGTCCGATCTCAATAATGTGCTATTTAACATTAGCCCACCTCACTGTAGTGGCATGGGCTACCAACTGACATGATTTAGGCCACTTTTAATGGGCTTTTGCCCCATGTTTTCACTGTTTTGTGTGGGTTTTGCATGGTTATCGCTCGCTACAGCGAGCGACTAAATTGATCGTTACGATATCAATTATGCGAGTTGCTAGTCACGTGGGCGGAGCCCACGTGACTGGGCTCACGCGCCTATCAGCCGTCATGATTTCGAACCTTTTCTGTGCTTTTGCCGGTCGTTTCCTGTTTTTGTGGGTTTTTTGGCAGGTTTATCGGTCGCTGCGCGACCCGATTTCAATAGGGTCTTCGCCGACCTAGGTTCTTTCAGACCCCTAATTAAAGCTGCAAGCAGCGTTTTGAGCGGGTTCTTCGACATTCCGCAGGCTGTTGTCCGCACGTCGACGTTGTCTAGGTGTCTCGAGGACTCGGCCGTTGGTAAACGTGGGAAGTTTCAGGCCGATAGGACAATGTCTTTGAGTTACAGCAGTCTCATAAACATTGTGTTTTGATGGCGGGTGATCTGTCGCCATGGCAACGGCATTTGATGACACCCCATAATATGCTTAGTTGTGTTGAGGGCTGCATCGTTATAAAAACCTGTGAAGTTTTGTGCCGTTTGGAGCATGTTAACTGGAGTTATGAGAAAACCGTGTTTCACGGCGACCATTTTGTTACCATAGCAACGACATTTGACGAAATCTCAAAACTGACACATATATGTCTCGAGGGGTTGACGGTTAGCACACCATGTAAAGCTTGAACAGATTTTTTACCATTCACACAGGACTTATAGCAATATGGTACTTAACGGCGAGGAATGTGTTTGCCATGGCAACAGCTTTTGGGCATATTGAGGTGTTGAGGGCCGGACCATTAGCCATCATATGAAATCTGGTGACGTTTGGACGATTTTCCATTGAATTACAACAACATTGTATTTTTTGGCGAAGGATGCGTTTCCATGGCAACGGCATATGATGACATCCCTTAATTGACATAGAGCTGTTGAGGGCCGGACCATTAATGATAGTCTGAAGTCTGGTGCAGTTTGGACCATTTCCATTGACTTACGACAACAGTGTGTTTTATGGCGAGGGATGTGTTGCCATGGCAACGGCATATGATGACATCCCATAATTGGCGTAGAGCTGTTGAGGGCCGGACCATTGACTGTCATCTGAAGTCTGGTGCAGTTTGGACCATTTTCCATTGAATTAGGACAACACCGTGTTTCATGGCGAGGGATGCGTTGCCATGGAAATGGTATAAGATGACATCCCATAATTGGCGTAGAGCTGTTGAGGGCCCGACCATTAGCCATCATCTGAGGTCTGGTGCCGTTTGGACCATTTTCATAGGAGTAACAGCGACACCGTGTTTCATGGCGAGGGATCTGTTGCCATGGAAACGGCATATGATGACATCCCATAATTGGCATAGAGCTGTTGAGGGCCGGACCATTAATGATAGTCTGAAGTCTGGTGCTGTTTCGACGATTTTCCATTGAATTACAACAACATCGTATTTTTTGGCGAAGGATGCGTTTCCATGGCAACGGCATACGGTGAGATTTTAGATTTCACGTAGAGCTGTTGAGTGCCGGATCATTAATGATAGTCTGAACTCTGGTGCGGTTTTGGACGATTTTCCATTGAATTACGACAACACCAGGTTTTATTGGCGAGGCATGCGTTGCCATGGAAACGGCATATGATGACATCCCATAATTGGCATAGAGCTGTTGAGGGCCGGACCATTAATGATAGTCTGAAGTCTGGTGCGGTTTGGACGATTTTCCATGGAATTAACGACAACACCAGTTTTTTGGCGAGGGATGCGTTACCATGGCAACGGCATATGATGACATCCCATAATTGACATAGAGCTGTTGAGGGCCGGACCATTAGCCATCATATGAAGTCTGGTGCCGTTTGGACGATTTCCCTTTGAATTAGGAGAACACCGTGTTTCATGGCGAGGCATGCGTTGCCATGATGATAGTATATATAATGATAGTCTGAAGTCTGGTGCGGTTTGGACGATTTTCCATGGAATTACGACAACATCAGTTTTTTGGCGAGGGATGCGTTACCATGGCAACGGCATGTGAGGACATCCCATAATTGGCATAGAGTTGTTGAGGGCCGGACCATTAACTGTCATGTGAAGTCTGGTGGTGTTTGGACGATTTTCCATTGAATTACAACAACATCGTATTTTTTGGCGAGGGATGCGTTGCCATGGAAATGGCATAAGATGACATCCCATAATTGGCGTAGAGCTGTGGCGGGCCCGACCATTAGCCATCATCTGAGGTCAGGTGCCGTTTGGACCATTTTCATAGGAGTAACAGCGACACCGTGTTTCATGGCGAGGGATGCGTTACCATGGCAACGGCATATGATGACATCCCATAATTGGCATAGAGCTGTTGAGGGCCGGACCATTAACTGTCATGTGAAGTCTGGTGCAGTTTGGACCATTTTCCATTGACTTAAGACAACATTATGTTTTATGGCGAGGCATGCGTTGCCATGGAAACGGCATATGATGACATCCCATAATTGGCATAGAGCTGTTGAGGGGCCGGACCATTAATGATAGTCTGAAGTCTGGTGCGGGTTTGGACGATTTTCCATAGAAATACGACAACACCAGGTTTTTTGGCGAGGGATTGCGTTGCCATGGCAACGGCATATGATGACATCCCATAATTGGCATAGAGCTGTTGAGGGCCGGACCATTAATGATAGTCTGAAGTCTGGTGCGGTTTGGACGATTTTCCATAGAAATACGACAACACCAGGTTTTTTGGCGAGGGATGCGTTGCCATGGCAACGGCATATGATGACATCCCATAATTGGCATAGAGCTGTTGAGGGCCGGACCATTAACTGTCATGTGAAGTCTGGTGCAGTTTGGACCATTTTCCATTGACTTAAGACAACATTGTGTTTTATGGCGAGGCATGCGTTGCCATGGAAATGGCATAAGATGACATCCCATAATTGGCGTAGAGCTGTTGCGGGCCCGACCATTAGCCATCATCTGAGGTCTGGTGCCGTTTGGACCATTTTCATAGGAGTAACAGCGACACCGTGTTTCATGGCGAGGGATCTGTTGCCATGGAAACGGCATATGATGACATCCCATAATTGACATAGAGCTGTTGAGGGCCGGACCATTAATGATAGTCTGAAGTCTGGTGCAGTTTGGACGATTTTCCATTGAATTACAACAACATTGTATTTTTTGGCGAAGGATGCGTTTCCATGGCAACGGCATATGATGACATCCCTTAATTGACATAGAGCTGTTGAGGGCCGGACCATTAATGATAGTCTGAAGTCTGGTTGCAGTTTGGACGATTTTCCATTGAATTACAACAACATCGTATTTTTTGGCGAAGGATGCGTTGCCATGGAAACGGCATACGGTGAGATCTCAGATTTCACGTTGAGCAGTTGAGGCATGGACCAGTGATATAAAAGTGAAGATTGGGGGACGATGGGACCGTGTCCATTGGATTTTACAGCGACACCGTTGTTTATGGCGAAGGATCCGTCGCCATGGTAACGCCAAATTAAGTAACATCAGATTTGTACCTAGGAGCTGTTCAGGGCTGTAGTGTTAACCATCATGTGAAGTTTGGTGGCGTTCTGAGTATGTCAGTTTGAGTTATGACATCATCGTGTTCCATGGCGAGGGACCGCCTAGCATCGAGCGAACGCGAACTTTGGCGCCAAATAACGGCTCCGCCGTGCGAAAGAAAAAAACTTCCGTGATAACTTTAAATTGCCCATGTCTCGTGAAGCTACTCGACGAATTTCGAGCCGTACGGATAAAGTCCCTAGGACAAGATAGATTTTGCGCGGAGGACGAAAAACGCGATAAATCGCGTTTTTCCGACACAAAATTCAAAATGGCCGACTTCCTGTACGTTATTTTATACCCCTCCAAGAGGCTTTTTGGTTCGTCTCCGCACCCTAGATATGCGTAGCGAGTTTCGTTCGTTTACGTGAAAGTTAAAGGAAGGGAAAGGTCTGCCTTATGGACAGATTTTACATGTGATTTGTCGTTTAAATGTACAAATGTCCGCACAATGGAAATGTGACGTCAACTTATAATGCAAAGTCCCTGCCACCGACAGGACAAATTTGACCAACTGTACCTACATACTTGGGGGTGCTCTACGCATGTGTCTGTGTCCACCCCGTGGATCATGGACATTACATTTGGGGTCCACGAAGCAAACACCCTGCTAACAGCACTGATGATCCCCGCATAACAGCGCTGATCTGAGGGTAAAATAATCATCATTCTGTATATAAATATGCTATGTCAATATCCTGGACATTTCCTTTTAACTTTGGGGTCCACGAAGCTGACACCAGCCGTGATACCCGCATAAAAGCGCTGATCTGAGGGTAAAATAATCATCATTCTGTATATAAATATGCTATGTCAGTATCCTGGACATTTCCTTTTAACTTTGGGGTCCACGAAGCTGACACCAGCCGTGATACCCGCATAAAAGCGCTGATCTGAGGGTAAAATAATCATCATTCTGTATATAAATATGCTATGTCAATATCCTGGACATTTCCTTTTAACTTTGGGGTCCACGAAGCTGACACCAGCCGTGATACCCGCATAAAAGCGCTGATCTGAGGGTAAAATAATCATCATTCTGTATATAAATATGCTATGTCAATATCCTGGACATTTCCTTTTAACTTTGGGGTCCACGAAGCTGACACCAGCCGTGATACCCGCATAAAAGCGCTGATCTGAGGGTAAAATAATCATCATTCTGTATATAAATATGCTATGTCAGTATCCTGGACATTTCCTTTTAACTTTGGGGTCCACGAAGCTGACACCAGCCGTGATACCCGAATAAAAGCGCTGATCTGAGGGTAAAATAATCATCATTCTGTATATAAATATGCTATGTCAATATCCTGGACATTTCCTTTTAACTTTGGGGTCCACGAAGCTGACACCAGCCGTGATACCCGCATAAAAGCGCTGATCTGAGGGTAAAATAATCATCATTCTGTATATAAATATGCTATGTCAATATCCTGGACATTTCCTTTTAACTTTGGGGTCCACGAAGCTGACACCCTGCTAACAGCAGTGATCAGCACCTGACAGTCATTTCAAAGGGTTTTAAATCGTTTTTTTCACTTTTAAAAACAGCTTTCTGCCCTGGAAATGATTTCTAACCATTATTACCGTTATGGAGGGGCTGCAGGGAGACTTTACCCGGCTTGTAAGCACTCATTCCGGGGTAATAAAGCCAAGTGCATCACCCTGGAGCTCTTTGTAAGCCCTTCTAACCATTATTACCGTTATGGAGGGGCTGCATGAACACTTTACCCAGCTTTCACACACTTCTTCCTGGCTAAGAAAGCCATGTGCATCACCCTGGAGCTCTGCCTGTGAGTGTGGGACCCTGCCTACAGCAGTGAACCTGCTGCCAGCATTACAAACATATTAATCAGGCATTTTAACACTTTTTTCCATGAAAATTATTTTTAATCACTATCATGGGGCTATATAAATCAAATTCCGGGTAATTAGGAGCACAATTGTACCTTTTACTATTTAAATGTATTTGTATTATATATTTTTGGGCTATTAAAATGACATTTCTGGGTGACTTTGTCAGTTTATGGAGCTTAGTCCACAATTCCCGGAGGTTCCAGGCCGAATTTGGGAGCTCATAGGCGGCCTGCCATGCGCCCCCACCCGTGGAAAGCAAAAAAAAGTAAAGAAAACGGTCAATTATATCTTAAAATAGTCAAAAATGAAGTTTTTTAAAATTCTCGAAAAAACGGCTAAGTGCCCACGGAGGAGGGGCTAAAAAAAACTCAAGTCTTAGGCGCTTCCGGCGGAAGCCCCGGACACAATTTCACCCCCACCTTTCATTTTACAAGGGAGAGGGGTTTCGAGACCTCCCTTCCTCCGTCAATTATTTCTATTCATCTTTTCCAAGCTACCATCTGCACGAAATCAGGAAACCCGGTTTTTGAGAGCACTTAGAAAAAAAACGGCTGTTTCACATCATGGAGGAATGTGTCCGCTACAAGAGTGCTTTGGCTCGGATACAATTGTTGCCTGGAGGACCCCCAATCATGGTTCTTAACACACTTTAAGTTTTTGAACGTGCCTCTGGAGGAATACAAGGGGCGTTGTCACGTAATTACGATACACTATTTTGGGATACAATTTATCCATTTTCACCCCTTCCTCTGGTTCTTCCAAAAGTTAACTTGCTTTTTCTGCCTCTGGAGGAATGTAAGGGGAGTTGCCAGGGGACTTTACCTGCATTATGGTGCACTATTTTCGGATACATTTTATCCATTTTCACCCTTTTCTATGGTTCTTCCAAAAGTTAACTTGAACTTTTTCTGCCTCTGGAGGAATGTAAAGGGAGTTGTCAGGGGACTCTACCCGCCTTATGGAACACTATCTTGGGGTACTTTTATCCATTTTCACCCCTTTTTTATGGTTCTCCAAAAAGATAACAGAGTATTTCCAGACTCTGGAGGAATGTAAGGGGAGTTGCCAGGGGACTTTACCTGCATTATGGTGCACTATTTTCGGATACATTTTATCCATTTCACCCTTTTCTATGGTTCTTCCAAAAGTTAACTTGAACTTTTTCTGCCTCTGGAGGAATGTAAAGGGAGTTGCCAGGGGACTCTACCCGCCTTATGAAACACTATTTTGGGGTACTTTTATCCATTTTCACCCCTTTCCTATGATTCTCCAAAAAGATAACAGAGTATTTCCAGACTCTGGAGGAATGTAAGGGGAGTTGCCAGGGGACTCTACCCGCCTTATGAAACACTATTTTGGGGTACTTTTATCCATTTTCACCCCTTTCCTATGGTTCTCCAAAAAGATAACAGAGTATTTCCAGACTCTGGAGGAATGTAAGGGGAGTTGCCAGGGGACTCTACCCGCCTTATGAAACACTATTTTGGGGTACTTTTATCCATTTTCACCCCTTTCCTATGGTTCTCCAAAAAGATAACAGAGTATTTCCAGACTCTGGAGGAATGTAAGGGGAGTTGTCAGGGGACTCTACCTGCATTATGAAGCAGTATTTTCGGATACATTTGGCGGCTTTTCATGGTTCTCCCAAAGGCGAACTCAGACTTTTTCCTGATTTCTCACTGATCGAATGGTAAACGCGACCCGCCATCGGAGGGCCTTCTCCCCCGGTCCACGTGCCGGTGCTTTGGCTGTCGGTTCCTCCGAACTGCGGGTTCGACTCTAATGGCCGGGAGGGTGTGCTGTGTGGGGGTAACCCTGCGTGTCTCTTCCCTCCCGGGCCGCCCGATATGAAGCGTGACCGAGACGAACCGTCTGACTCAGGGGTCCCACCACGGGTCCCGCAGCGGGACGGAGGTTCCGGGCTGGAACCACCCCACCTCCGCCGCGCTGCGCCCGGCAAAAACTCATGTTTCTCTTACCCTCCACTGTTGCATAGCGGCCTTCGTCGGCTGCGGCATTCAGCAATTGGCCTTGCTCCGGGCACCGGTTCCCCCGGGGACCAGTGTTCGGTGGCTTCACATGATATAGGGTCGACCCTACTTCATCACAGGCTACCTGTTTGATCCTGGGTAACAACCATATGTGCTTGTCTGCAAAGAGGGAACTGCCTGGTCCTGCCCTGGTGTTCCTCTACGGCTAGTGTCCAGCCGTCAGCTGTGCTAACAGCAAGTTTGACCCGCCATCGGAGGGCCTTCTCCCCGGGTCCACATGCCGGTGCTTGGCGGTCGGAATAATAATATTTTACAGGGCTCAGGGGTCTGCACTTTGAAGCTCCTGGAGCGGACAGATATATGTGTATTTGCCTGAATGATGGAAATAAACAAAAAATGCTATTTTACAGGACATGACGGATATAGGTGTATTTTCACTGCTTTTTGGAAATACACGAAATGTGATTTTGCAGGGCGACACGCAGCTCATTTTACCCATGTGATGTGGTGCAGTACATTACGGAGCTGTCGTTTAACCAACGTGATGTACCAGGGGCATGAGGTTCTGTAGGGTGTGAACATCTGAGTTTAGTCCGTGGTGGAGTGCTTAAGTCCGGGGGCCCGGGGTCTCACGGTGTGCGATGTTATGGAAGTGCGCATGTTAGGGATATATGCTGGGGCTGTGAAGAAGGCCGAATATGGATGCTAGTGGGCGGACAGTAAAGCACCGCAAACTCCACCCCCCCCCCCTTTAAGGCTCCCATGGGCACGAGGTTCTGTAGGGTGTGAACATCTGAGTTTAGTCCGTGGTGGAGTGCTTAAGTCCGGGGGCCCGGGGTCTCACGGTGTGCAATGTTATGGAAGTGCGCATGTTAGGGATATATGCTGGGGCTGTGAAGAAGGCCGAATATGGATGCTAGTGGGCGGACAGTAAAGCACCGCAAACTCCACCCCCCCCCCCCTTTAAGGCTCCCATGGGCACGAGGTTCTCGAGGGTGTGATCATCTGGGTTTAGTCCGTGGGGGAGTGCTTAATTTCAGGGTCCCGGGGTCTCACGGTGCGAGGTTATGGAGGTTATTCGAAATTCTCGAAAAAACGGCTAAGTGCCAACGGAGGAGGGGCTCACAAAAACTCAAGTCTTTCGGCGCTTCCGGCGGAAGCCCCGGACACATTTTCACCCCCACGTTTCATTTACAAGGGAGAGGGGCTTCGAGACCTCCCTTCCTCCGTCAAATAAATCTATTCATCTTTTCCAAGCTACCATCTGCACGAAATCGGAAAACCCGGTTTTTGAGAGCACTTAGAAAAAAAAACGGCTGTTTCACATCATGGAGGAATGTGTCCGCTACATGAGTGCTTTGGCTCGGATACAATTGTTGCCTGGAGGACCCGAATCATGGTTCTTAACAAACTTCAAGTTTTTGAACGTGCCTCTGGAGGAATTCAAGGAGAGTTGTTACGGAATAATGAGACACTATTTCGGATACAATTGTTGCCTGGATGACCCAAATCATGGTTCTTAACAAACTTTAAGTTTTTGAACGTGCCTCTGGAGGAATTCAAGGAGAGTTGTCACGGAATAATGAGACACTATTTCGGATACAATTGTTGCCTGGAGGGACCCGAATCATGGTTCTTAACAAACTTTAAGTTTTTGAACGTGCCTCTGGAGGAATTCAAGGAGAGTTGTTACGGAATAATGAGACACTATTTCGGATACAATTGTTGCCTGGAGGACCCGAATCATGGTTCTTAACAAACTTTAAGTTTTTGAACGTGCCTCTGGAGGAATTCAAGGAGAGTTGTCACGGAATAATGATACACTATTTCGGATACAATTGTTGCCTGGAGGACCCAAATCATGGTTCTTAACAAACTTTAAGTTTTTGAACGTGCCTCTGGAGGAATTCAAGGAGAGTTGTTACGGAATAATGAGACACTATTTCGGATACAATTGTTGCCTGGAGGACCCTAATCATGGTTCTTAACAAACTTTAAGTTTTTGAACGTGCCTCTGGAGGAATTCAAGGAGAGTTGTCACGGAATAATGATGCACTATTTCCGGATACATTTGGCCGGTTTTCATGGTACTCCAAAAAAGATAACAGAGTATTTCCAGACTCTGGAGGACTGCAAGGGAAGTTTGATGGGACTCTACCCGCATTATGATGCACTATTTTCGGATACTTTTCCACGCAGTTTTGGCCCCCGCCTTGCCTGGAGGATAGGACCGAGATATGACAGGGATCTCTGCCCGCCTAACGAGTGCCTAAATGGGACACCTTTCGCACGATGATGCAAATGAACAAAACAATGTTTTGAAAATAAACTAGATAGATTTGACAGGGGTCTTCCTAGTTCGCTGAGTGCAACTTTCCTTCTTTGTCGCCCCCGGTTCTATACATTATACTGGGTACACTTCCCGGTACCAAAATGCTCATGCATACAGATAGGATGTTGATCGGTTGTCCGATCTGTAAAACGTCCTACAGGGCCCTGAGCAAGCATTTGCAAAGGCACCATAGTGTGCATAATTTAGTTGAACGAAAAATTCTGCTGTTGTTGGCCAATGGACGTACAAACATTAGGCTCCATCCATGCACCATTGCAGGATGTGAATATAGCGGGACAAGGCTGGACCGGCACTTGGACAGAGACCATGTTGAGCTGTCCCGAGAGGAGATACATGTGGTCGTAAATAAAGTAAAAATGACAGTAGCAACGAAGGAGCTTCATGACCTTCGATTGAAAAAACCCTCCAGTTGCGATGATTACCTCTTGGGAGGTGGACTATGAGGGTGATGAGGTCCTGTCACCACCTCCACCCTTGTCCCCAGTGATTTCATGTCACAAACCGGAGTGTATTGAATGGAGGATGGAGGCAACCACCATGAGGAATCAGAGGGACATGTATGCTGCTGGGGTGAAAGCCCTGCGCAGCAAGCTGCAGAAGATGATAAAACACAAGCGACAGAGGAGGAACCAGAGGGCCGAGGACATGCATGGGTTCGATGAAGAGGATGGGGAGGAACAAGAGCGGGTGTTTCTAAAGAAACGACCCCGAACAGAGGCAACACCAAAGAGGCAGTCCAAGTCCAAAGGTCCCTCCTTCAGCAAGTCCCCCATTCCCTCTCGCAGCAAGTCTCCCATTCCCTCGTGCAGCAAGTCCCCCATTGCCTCTCAGACACCTGTATCCAGCTCCTCTGAACCGGCATCCATAGATACAGAGGCCTCGTCAACCTCTCCTCCCATAAATTCCCCCTGGTTCAGCGGCAGGGGCCGGGGGAATATAATGCGGGAAATAACATTCCCACCCATCATGGGTAAGTGTGTTGAATAACAACAACAAATGCAGTTTCTGTAACACACAATGTGTTGTCATTAAAGTACTGTTATGTTTCACAGAGGAGTATCTACAAGGATATCGGGAGCATTACGAGGGCATCGACCCAACAGTGAGGCTCCAAGAAAACGCAGTCTCCAAACTAAGCAGAGTCAAATCGTTCCTAAGCTTCATGGCA
The DNA here is from genome assembly GCA_028583405.1 of Pogonophryne albipinna. Lineage (NCBI taxonomy): Eukaryota > Metazoa > Chordata > Actinopteri > Perciformes > Artedidraconidae > Pogonophryne > Pogonophryne albipinna. The sequence goes on from CM053242.1 coordinate 1,478,678, forward strand.
CACGGTTTCAAACGCCTGTCTGACTGGCTCTTTCTGAGGGATCTGAAGAGGATACGTGGGTGAGTAACATCAAAAAACTGTCCATGATGTTACCATCATTGTGTGTGTTCTCCACATTGACGCAATACGATGTACTGATGCGTTTTCCTTTGCCAACAGCTGGTCCCGGAGCCTGATAAAGTCAAGCCTACAGGTCACGACCTCTGACTTCTATATCAAAAATATATCACACTTTCTCAAGTACATGGCAGACACACCATGCAAGGGGAGCAGGCTCAACCAATACGACATGATTGTAATCAAACGGGAAGTTGTTGCCATCCTGAAGTCCCTGAGGAAGAAGGTGCTTATCCACCAGATGCAGGTGAAGCGGGACAAGATGGAAGGTCTGCCGAGCCATAAAGACATCATGGCATGTTTGACTGCGGCCAACACTCGCATCCCTCAGCTCCTGGACGTGATGGCCAGCAATCCGACTACCGCAACCCGGCTATTGCTCTATGGGTACATGACCCTCCATTGGAGCTGCATTTATGGCCACCGTCCGGGGGTCTACTCCAACATGACCAACGCCGAGGTCCGAAAGGCGGAGACAACTGGCACTGCCTTTGGCTACCTCATCCACGTGAGTGCTATTACAAAATGTGTTTATTCTGGCAGTGATAAACATGTTGTGCATGATTGATATTTGTATTGACGCTCTCTACCTCTGTCATAACAGGTAAGCAACCACAAGACGGCCAACGCGTTTGGTGAAGCGCAGCTGTACCTCACCATAGAAGAATTCGGATGGATGAAGAGGTGGCTGGAAATCAAGGGGACGCTGACCTGCACCCAGAACCGCTACTTCCTATACACAGCGGGGAAGAACCCGTCGAGGAACCTTGCCTACTTCCTGAGGTTGGCATGGGCTGATGTGGGACTAAACGGTCCCATTAACTTCACCGACCTCCGCACAGTCCACGCAGATAATGCGAAGAGGTTTCAGGACATAGGCAACCGCCAAAGAGTGAGTGATTTCATGTGTCACAACACTGCAACTGCAGACAAATTTTATGCCAATAATCCTTCTTTGAAGGAGGCTGCGGAAATACGGCTGCTCTTCACAGAGTCACTGCAAGCAGCGGCAGCAGCAGCAGCATCAGGGGGGAGTGAAGACAACTTGGGGGACATTGACATTGACAGTGACAGCTCTGGAGAGGTGCATAGCCCCACTCCCTACCAAGACTCCCCCGATGCCGAGACGTCAGATGAAGAATTCTACTTAAACTTCAACGCTTGGAGAGTGGCGAAGAGGGAACAGTCAATGGCCGAACACAGTCCCTCAGACATGGGTGAAGAGAGGGTGCCATACTCTGCACCAACTTCACCCGATACGGACAATGTTACCAGTGCACAAGCCACTGACCAACTTGTAAATATGGAATGTGTTGTTCAACTCAGTCCCCTTGTGCTGGATGAGTGAATAATGTTAGCATGTTATAAAGCGACCATGTCAATGTATATAGTTCTGTAATGCATGTTTATTTATTGTAATAAAGTTTGTTAAAATTACTTACTTGGTCCTCTTTTTTAAAAACTATTACACCCTAGTTGAGTTGGTACCGGATAATGGGAGTGGAGAATGATGAGTTGGTACCGGATAATTGGAGCGGAACAAGTGACAATAGTGAGTAGCATGAGAGGGAAGGTAAAGCAATATGCTGGAAATAAGGGTGTTTTCCCCTTCAGGGTCCCCAGGGGCACGAGGTTCTGGTGGTGTGCATGGAGGGGTGCTCAAGTGTTGGAGGATGTGTAAGGCAGAGGAGGGTAAAAAAAAGTTAAAGTGTGAACCTCCAGCAGGGCAGGTGGGGCTGTGAATAAAGCCGAATATGGATGCTGGTGGGCGGACAGTAAAGCACCACACAATCCACCACCTTTAAGTGTTACCAGGGCCATGAGAACATCCTCCGCAGGAGGGTGGGTGGGGCTGTTAATAAGGATGAATATGGATGCTGGTGGGCGGACTGTAAAGCACCGCAAACTACACCCCCCCTTTAAGGTTACCAGGGGCACGAGGTTCTTGAGGGTGTGATCATCTGGGTTTAGTCCGTGGGGGAGTGCTTAAGTTCGGGGGCCCGGGGACCCACGGTGCGCGAGGTTATGGTAGTGTGCCTGTCAGGGAGAGATGCTGGAGCTGTTTAGTCCGTATTTTAGGGCTCTGTGAGCGGCTACAAATAGGTGCTTTTCCGGTATATTTCATGGAAGTCTGAGATAGCCTGTTTGCTCATGTCAGGTCGAGATGCTGGAGCACTTTACCCGCCTTGTAAGCCCTTATTCCCGGGTAAAACAATCAATGTATTTCCGCCTGCTTTCCTTCAGCACCTGACAGCCTGTTTGCTCATGTCAGGTCGAGATGCTGGAGCTGTTTAGTCCGTATTTTAGGGCTCTGTGAGCGGCTACAAATAGGTGCTTTTCCGGTATATTTCATGGAAGTCTGAGATAGCCTGTTTGCTCATGTCAGGTCGAGATGCTGGAGCACTTTACCCGCCTTGTAAGCCCTTATTCCCGGGTAAAACAATCAATGTATTTCCGCCTGCTTTCCTTCAGCACCTGACAGCCCGTTTGCTCATGTCAGGTCGAGATGCTGGAGCTGTTTAATCCGATTTTTAGCAGTCCTTTCCCCGCAGAAACTAGTTTAAATCACCGTTGTCACTATTGTGGGGATTTAGGAATGTACCTGTGTGTGTTGTGGAGCTTCCCTGCACTTTAAATCCATTGATTTGCCCTTTGTTTAGGGTGTTTTTGACTGTTTTTGCACTGTGCTCACTTGGCTGATGCGCCCTCCTGTGGGGACACATGATAACTGCACTCAAATGGCTTTTTAAACGGTTTTAAATCGTTTTTTTCACTTTTAAAAACAGCTTTCTGCCCTGGAAATGATTTCTAACCATTATTACCGTTATGGAGGGGCTGCAGGGAGACTTAACCCGCCTTGTAAGCCCTTCTTCCTGGGTAAAACAATCAATGTATTTCCGCCTGCTTTCCATCAGCCCCTGACAGTCATTTCAAAGGGTTTTAAATCGTTTTTTCACTTTTAAAAACAGCTTTCTGCCCTGGAAATGATTTCTAACCATTATTACCGTTATGCAGGGTCTGCAGGGAGACTTTACCCGGCTTGTAAGCACTCATTCCGGGGTAATAAGGCCATGTGCATCACCCTGGAGCTCTGCCTGTGAGTGTGGGACCCTGCTTACAGCAGTGAACCTGCTGCCGGGGTTACATGGCAATGATTTCTAACCATTATTACCGTTATGGAGGGGCTGCAGGGAGACTTTACCCTATTGTAAGCACTCATTCCGGGGTAATAAAGCCATGTGCATCACCCTGGAGCTCTGCCTGTGAGTGTGGGACCCTGCTTACAGCAGTGAACCTGCTGCCGGGGTTACATGGCAATGATTTCTAACCATTATTACCGTTATGGAGGGGCTGCAGGGAGACTTTACCCTATTGTAAGCACTCATTCCGGGGTAATAAAGCCATGTGCATCACCCTGGAGCTCTGCCTGTGAGTGTGGGACCCTGCTTACAGCAGTGAACCTGCTGCCGGGGTTACATGGCAATGATTTCTAACCATTATTACCGTTATGGAGGGGCTGCAGGGAGACTTTACCCTATTGTAAGCACTCATTCCGGGGTAATAAAGCCATGTGCATCACCCTGGAGCTCTGCCTGTGAGTGTGGGACCCTGCTTACAGCAGTGAACCTGCTGCCGGGGTTACATGGCAATGATTTCTAACCATTATTACCGTTATGGAGGGGCTGCAGGGAGACTTTACCCTATTGTAAGCACTCATTCCGGGGTAATAAAGCCATGTGCATCACCCTGGAGCTCTGCCTGTGAGTGTGGGACCCTGCTTACAGCAGTGAACCTGCTGCCGGGGTTACATGGCAATGATTTCTAACCATTATTACCGTTATGGAGGGGCTGCAGGGAGACTTTACCCTATTGTAAGCACTCATTCCGGGGTAATAAAGCCATGTGCATCACCCTGGAGCTCTGCCTGTGAGTGTGGGACCCTGCTTACAGCAGTGAACCTGCTGCCGGGGTTACATGGCAATGATTTCTAACCATTATTACCGTTATGGAGTGGCTGGAGCACTGTACCCGCCTTGTAAGCCCTTATTCCCGGGTAAAACAATCAATGTATTTCCGCCTGCTTTCCTTCAGCACCTACCTATTTCCGCCTGCTTTCCATCAGCACCTGACAGTCATTTCAAAGGGTTTTAAATCGTTTTTTCACTTTTAAAAACAGCTTTCTGCCCTGGAAATGATTTCTAACCATTATTACCGTTATGCAGGGTCTGCAGGGAGACTTTACCCGGCTTGTAAGCACTCATTCCGGGGTAATAAGGCCATGTGCATCACCCTGGAGCTCTGCCTGTGAGTGTGGGACCCTGCTTACAGCAGTGAACCTGCTGCCGGGGTTACATGGCAATGATTTCTAACCATTATTACCGTTATGGAGGGGCTGCAGGGAGACTTTACCCTATTGTAAGCACTCATTCCGGGGTAATAAAGCCATGTGCATCACCCTGGAGCTCTGCCTGTGAGTGTGGGACCCTGCTTACAGCAGTGAACCTGCTGCCGGGGTTACATGGCAATGATTTCTAACCATTATTACCGTTATGGAGGGGCTGGAGCACTGTACCCGCCTTGTAAGCCCTTATTCCCGGGTAAAACAATCAATGTATTTCCGCCTGCTTTCCTTCAGCACCTACCTATTTCCGCCTGCTTTCCATCAGCACCTGACAGTCATTTCAAAGGGTTTTAAATCGTTTTTTCACTTTTAAAAACAGCTTTCTGCCCTGGCAATGATTTCTAACCATTATTACCGTTATGGAGGGGCTGCAGGGAGACTTTACCCTATTGTAAGCACTCATTCCGGGGTAATAAAGCCATGTGCATCACCCTGGAGCTCTGCCTGTGAGTGTGGGACCCTGCTTACAGCAGTGAACCTGCTGCCGGGGTTACATGGCAATGATTTCTAACCATTATTACCGTTATGGAGGGGCTGCAGGGAGACTTTACCCTATTGTAAGCACTCATTCCGGGGTAATAAGGCCATGTGCATCACCCTGGAGCTCTGCCTGTGAGTGTGGGACCAGTGACTCTGTAAGCAGCAGCCTGTCAACTCTGGGTGGGATTGAGCGAGGTGCTGGATGGAGCTGCTCTCTCTGGGTCACAGCCTGGACATATTCCTGTACATTTCATGTGTCAAATGTGGATGAAATGTTGTTGTAGCTGTTTAGTCTGTGATTTGGGGCTCTGTGTAGGGCCACAGAGAGGTGCTTTTCCCCGGTGTATTTCATGGAAGTCTGAGATAGCCTCTATTTACAATACTTTCCCCCCCCTTTCAAACACGTATTCCTGGGTTGAAAAGTCAGGTGCTGCACCACCTGTGCTCTGGGTCTGTATTCACAACCCTTTCCCCGACATTTCAAACAGTTTTCCGCACGTTTTAAACACTTATTTGCAATGTCCATTTCATGGACACCACTCTATGTATTAATGTCCGTGATATGGACATATTATTCTGTACACGCCACGGACAATGATGTCCACTCACTGGACATTAAGCCCCCCGGTGTATTTGTCCTGAATTACGCGAGAAACCCCAAAACTTTAACCTTTTATATCTCTGCGGGGAAAGCTCGCCCGTCTCCGGTTCTTTTTCCACGTGGAAGGCCCCTGCACTGGCTATCTATGTAGCACCCCAGCTTATTTTTATTTTGCTCTGGGGCCGAACTGCATGCCTGTACACTTGGAGTACCGCAACCTGTAGTTAATGTCCACACAGTGGCATGCCTGTACACTTGGAGTACCGCGACCTGTAGTTAATGTCCACACAGTGGACACACAAGTCCCTAAGTTAAGGTTAGGGAATGCTCCAGCATTGGGACAAAATTAACATGGGATCACTCCGGTCATTGTACGTACTTCGTCTCACTGGAATATTAACGGTCAGATTGAATACAACATCGACCCAATTTCTCCGGGCAATGACGGGAGAGTTTTGAAAGTGACAAAACACTGTTTTCACACATTTAAAAACACTTAAACAATTAAACAATGTTTACCCAGGATTCAGGCACCTTCCCTGGCTTGTAAAATGTGGTGATGCGCCCTGGAGGTATCAGACTATTTAAAACATGTATACCCAGGATTCAATCACTTTTCCTGGCTTGCAAAGTGCTGTGAAGCAGCCTGTTCTCTGTGTGCAGTCTGGGTGCAAGAGCCATGCGCTGCAAGGAGATCTCTGGGTGTGCTCTGGGGCTCTCACAGGCAGCTTCTCTCTGGCTGCTCTCTCCCTGTATTCACAGCACTTTTACCCAGCTTTCACACACTTATTCCTGGGTAAGAAAGCCATGTGCATCACCCTGGATCTCTGCCTGTGTGCCTGTGAAATGCACATTTGAATTAAACCAGTTTAAGGCACTTTTAACACTGACATACCCAGGATTGAAGCTTCTTTCCTGGGTTACATAGTGCTGTGAAACAGCCTCTCCTCTGGGTGGGAGAGCGAGGTGCTGGAAGGAGCTCTCTGGGTCATAGCCCGCTGCTGCTGTCTCCCTGTATTCACAGCACTGTTCCCCAGCTTTCACACACTTATTCCTGGGTAAGAAAGCCATGTACATCACCCTGGATCTCTGTCTGTGAGTGTGGGACCCTGCTTACAGAAGTGACTCTGCTGTACTTATGTTCTTGTACATTTCATGAGTCAAATGTGGATGAAATGGACATGTTTCAAGCTGCATTCATGGGTTACATAGTGCTGTGAAACAGCCTCTCCTCTGGGTGGGAGAGCGAGGTGCTGGAAGGAGCTCTCTGGGTCACAGCCCGCTGCTGCTGTCTCCCTGTATTCACAGCACTGTTCCCCAGCTTTCACACACTTATTCCTGGGTAAGAAAGCCATGTGCATCACCCTAGATCTCTGCCTGTGAGTGTGGGACCCTGCTTACAGCAGTGACTCTGCTGTACTTATGCTCTTGTACATTTCATGAGTCAAATGTGGATGAAATGGACATGTTTCAAGCTGCTTTCATGGGTTACATAGTGCTGTGAAACAGCCTCTCCTCTGGGTGGGAGAGCGAGGTGCTGGAAGGAGCTCTCTGGGTCACAGCCCGCTGCTGCTGTCTCCCTGTATTCACAGCACTGTTCCCCAGCTTTCACAAACTTATTCCTGGGTAAGAAAGCCATGTGCATCACCCTGGATCTCTGCGTAGGTGCCTTTGAGTGTGAGACCCTGCTTACAGCAGTGAACCTGCTACCAGCATTACAAACATATTAATCAGGCATTTTAACACTTTTTTCCATGAAAAGGATTTTTATTCACTATCATGGGGCTATATAAATCAAATTCCGGGTAATTAGGAGCACAATTGTACCTTTTACTATTTAAATGTATTTGTATTATATATTTTTGGGCTATTAAAATGACATTTCTGGGTGACTTTGTCAGTTTATGGAGCTGAGACCACAATTCCCGGAGGTTCCAGGCCGAATTTGGGAGCTCATAGGCGGCCTGCCATGTGCCCCCACCCGTGGAAAGCAAAACAAAGTAAAGAAAACGGTCAATTATATCTTAAAATAATCAAAAATGAACTTTAAAAAAATTCTCTGAAAAACGGCTAAGTGCCAACGGAGGACGGGCTCAAAAAAGCCCAAGTCTTTGGCGCTTCCGGCGGAAGCCCCGGACACATTTTCACTCCCCCGTTGCATTTTACAACGTAGAGGGGAATCGAGACCTCCCTTCCTCCGTCATCTTTTCCAAGCTACCATCTGCACGAAATCGGAAACCCAGTTTTTGAGAGCACTTAGAAAAAAAACGGCTGTTTCACATCATGGAGGAATGTGTCCGCTACATGAATGCTTTGGCTCGGATACAATTGTTGCCTGGAGGACCCCCAATCATGGTTCTTACCAAACTTTAAGTTTTTGAACTGGCCTCTGGAGTAATGTAAGGGGAGTTGTCAGGGGACACTACCCGCATATGAGGCACTATTTTCGGATACATTTTATCCATATTCACCCCTTTTCTATGGTTCTTACAAAAGTGAATTTAGCATTTTTCTGACTCTGGAGGAATGTAAGGGGCGTTGTCAGGGGACTCTACGCGCATATGAGGCACTATTTTCGGATACATTTTGCCCGTTTTCATGGTTCTCCCAAAAGTGAACTTAGACTTTTTCTGACTCTGGAGGAATGTGAGGGGAGTTGTCAGGGGACTCTACCCGCATATGAGGCACTATTTTCGGATACATTTTGCCCGTTTTCATGGTTCTCCCAAAAGTGAACTTAGACTTTTTCTGACTCTGGAGGAATGACGAACCAGGACCTTACCGTGGTAGAGAGGTTTGTGTGCCCTGATGAACCTGGGGGCTGTGTTGTCTGGAACCTTGTGTTCCTGGTAGGGTCTCCCATGGCAAATTGGTGTCAGGCAAGGGGCCAGACTAAGATTGGTTCAAAAGACCTCATGAAAAAAACAAAAACAAGAAGTGAGGATACCCGGCCCGGAGGAAGCCCGGGGTCCCTTTCTGGAGCCAGGCCCAGAAGGAGGACTCGACGGCGAGCGTCTGGTGGCCGGGCTTGCCACGGAGCCCGGCCGGGCCCAGCCCGAAAAGGCAACGTGGGCAACACCTCCGCTTCTCCGTCCCGCGGGCCCACCACCTACGGGAAACAACGATGGGGTCGGGTGCGCTGCCAGAAGGGTGGCAGTGAAAGCGGAGGGTCTCGACGGACCAGACCCGGGCGACAGAAGCTGGCTTTGGGGACGTGGAACGTCACCTCTCTGGGGGGGAAGGAGCCGGAGCTTGTGCGGGAGGTGGAGCGTTACCAGTTGGATCTGGTTGGGCTCACCTCTACGCACAGCGTCGGCTCTGGAACCTTACTTCTGGATAGGGGTTGGACTCTATTCTTCTCCGGAGTTGCTCAAGGTGTGAGGCGCCGGGCGGGTGTGGGGATACTCACAAGTCCCCGGTTGGGTGCTTCGTTGTTGGAGTTTACCCCAGTGGACGAGAGGGTCGCCTCCCTACGCCTGCGGGTTATGGGGGGGAAAACTCTGACTGTTGTGTGTGCTTATGCACCCAACAGCAGTTCAGAGTATACGGCCTTCTTGGAGACCCTGGAAAGAGTCCTGTATGGGGCTCCTGAAGGGGACTCTTTAATCTTGCTGGGAGACTTCAACGCACATGTGGGCAATGATGGAGACACTTGGAGGGGCGTGATTGGGAGGAACGGCCCCCCTGATCTGAACCGGAGTGGTGGTTTGTTACTGGACTTCTGTGCTAGTCATGGATTGACCATAACAAACACCATGTTCGAACATAAGGATGCTCATAAGTGTACGTGGTACCAGAGCACCCTAGGCAGAAGGTCCATGATCGATTTCGTTATCGTATCATCGGACCTGAGGCCGCATGTTTTGGACACTCGGGTAAAGAGAGGGGCGGAGTTGTCAACTGATCACCATCTGGTGGTGAGTTGGGTCGAGTGGCGGGGGAAGCCTCTGGATAGACCTGGTAAGCCCAAACGTGTAGTTCGGGTGAACTGGGAACGTCTGGAGGAGGCCCAAGTTCAGGAGGCCTTCAACTCACACCTCCGGCGGAGCTTTTCAGGCATTCCTGTGGAGGTTGGGGACATTGAACCAGAGTGGTCGGTGTTCAAAGCCTCTATTGCCGAAGCCGCGGCGGGGAGCTGTGGTCTCAAGGTCCTAGGTGCCTCAAGGGGCGGTAACCCTCGAACCTCCTGGTGGACACCGGTGGTCAGGGAAGCCGTCCGACTGAAGAAGGAGGCCTTCAGGGATTTGTTATCCCGGGGGACTCCCGAGGCAGTTGCAAGGTACCGACAGGCCCGAAGGGCAGCAGCCTCATCCGTGGCCGAGGCAAAGCAGCGGGTGTGGGAGAAGTTCGGAGAGGACATGGAGAAGGACTTTCGGGCGGCACCAAAGTTGTTCTGGAAAACTCTCCGACACCTCAGGAGGGGGAAGCAGGGAACCATCCAAGCTGTGTACAGTAAGGATGGGACGTTGTTGACCTCAACTGATGGAGTGTTGGGGCATTGGAAGGAACACTTTGAGGAACTCCTGAACCCGACAACTCCGCCCTCTATGTTAAAGGCAGAGCTGGAGTATGACGGGGGATCGGTGCCAATCTCCCGGGGGGAGGTCACTGAGGTTGTTAAACAACTCCACAGTGGCAAAGCCCCGGGGGTGGATGAGATCCGCCCAGAAATGCTGAAGGCTCTGGGTGTTGAGGGACTGTCATGGTTGACACGTCTCATCAACATTGCGTGGAAGTCGGAAACAGTACCGAAGGAGTGGCAGACCGGGGTGGTGGTTCCCATTTTTAAAAAGGGGGATCAGAGGGTGTGTGCCAATTACAGAGGCATCACACTACTCAGCCTCCCCGGGAAAGTTTACTCTAAGGTACTCGAAAGGAGGGTCAGGCCGATTGTCGAACCTCAGATTGAGGAGGAACAATGCGGATTCCGTCCTGGTCGTGGAACGACGGATCAGCTTTTTACTCTCGCAAGGATCCTGGAGGGGGCCTGGGAGTACGCTTATCCGGTCTACATGTGTTTTGTGGACTTGGAGAAGGCGTATGACCGGGTTCCCAGGGAGTTACTGTGGGAGGTGCTGCGGGAGTATGGGGTGAGGGGGTCTCTACTCAGGGCCATCCAATCTCTGTACTCCCAAAGCGAGAGCTGTGTCCGGGTCCTCGGCAGTAAGTCGGACCCATTTCCGGTGAGGGTTGGCCTCCGCCAGGGCTGCGCTTTGTCACCAATCCTGTTTGTAATATACATGGATCGGATTTCGAGGCGTAGTCATGGGGGAGAGGGTCTGCAGTTCGGTGGACTAAGGATTGCACCACTGCTTTTTGCAGATGATGTGGTTCTGATGGCTTCATCGGTCTGCGACCTTCAGCACTCACTGGATCGGTTCGCAACCGAGTGTGAAGCGGCTGGGATGAGGATCAGCACCTCCAAATCTGAGGCCATGGTTCTCAGCAGGAAACCGATGGACTGTCCACTCCAAGTAGGGAATGAGTCCTTACCCCAAGTGAAGGAGTTCAAGTATCTCGGGGTCTTGTTCTCGAGTGAGGGAACAATGGAGCGTGAGATGGGCCGGAGAATCGGAGCAGCGGGAGCGGTACTGCAGTCGCTTTACCGCACCGTTGTGACGAAAAGGGAGCTGAGCCGGAAGGCAAAGCTCTCTGTCTACCGGGCCATTTTCGTTCCTACCCTCACCTATGGTCATGAAGGATGGGTCATGACCGAAAGAACGAGATCGCGGATACAAGCGGCCGAGATGGGTTTTCTCCGCAGGGTGGCTGGTGTCTCCCTTAGGGATAAGGTGAGAAGTTCGGTCATCAGGGAGGGACTCGGAGTTGAGCCGCTCCTCCTTCGCGTCGAAAGGAGCCAGTTGAGGTGGTTCGGGCACCTAGTTAGGATGCCACCTGGGCGCCTCCCTAGGGAGGTGTTCCAGGCACGTCCAGCTGGGAAGAGACCAAGGGGTAGACCTAGGACCAGGTGGAGGGATTATATCTCTTCGCTGGCCTGGGAGCGCCTTGGGATCCCCCAGTCAGAGCTGGTTGATGTCGCCAGGGAAAAGGAAGTTTGGGGCTCTCTGCTGGAACTGATACCCCCGCGACCCGACCACGGATAAGCGGAAGAAGATGGATGGATGGATGGAGGAATGTGAGGGGAGTTGTCAGGGGACTCTACCCGCATATGAGGCACTATTTTCGGATACATTTTATCCATTTTCACCCCTTTTCTATGGTTCTTCCAAAAGTGAACTTAGAGTTGTTCTGACTCTGGAGGAATGTAAGGGGAGTTGTCAGGGGACTCTACCCGCATATGAGGCACTATTTTGGGATACATTTTGCCCGTTTTCATGGTTCTCCCAAAAGTGAACTTAGACTTTTTCTGACTCTGGAGGAATGTGAGGGGAGTTGTCAGGGGACTCTACCCGCATATGAGGCACTATTTTCGGATACATTTTATCCATTTTCACCCCTTTTCTATGGTTCTTCCAAAAGTGAACTTAGAGTTTTTCTGACTCTGGAGGAATGTAAGGGGAGTTGTCAGGGGACTCTACCCACATATGAGGCACTATTTTCGGATACATTTTGCCCGTTTTCATGGTTCTCCCAAAAGTGAACTTAGACTTTTTCTGACTCTGGAGGAATGTGAGGGGAGTTGTCAAGGGACTCTACCCGCATATGAGGCATTATTTTCGGATACATTTTATCCATTTTCACCCCTTTTCTATGGTTCTTCCAAAAGTGAACTTAGAGTTTTTCTGACTCTGGAGGAATGTAAGGGGAGTTGTCAGGGGACTCTACCCGCATATGAGGCACTATTTTCGGATAAATTTTATCCATTTTCACCCCTTTTCTATGGTTCTTCCAAAAGTGAACTTAGAATTTTTCTGACTCTGGAGGAATGTAAGGGGAGTTGTCAGGGGACTCTACCCGCATATGAGGCACTATTTTCGGATACATTTTGCCCGTTTTCATGGTTCTCCCAAAAGTGAACTTAGACTTTTTCTGACTCTGGAGGAATTTGAGGGGAGTTGTCAGGGGACTCTACCCGCATATGAGGCACTATTTTCGGATACATTTTATCCATTTTCACCCCTTTTCTATGGTTCTTCCAAAAGTGAACTTAGAGTTTTTCTGACTCTGGAGGAATGTAAGGGGAGTTGTCAGGGGACTCTACCCGCATATGAGGCACTATTTTCGGATACATTTTGCCCGTTTTCATGGTTCTCCCAAAAGTGAACTTAGACTTTTTCTGACTCTGGAGGAATGTGAGGGGAGTTGTCAGGGGACTCTACCCGCATATGAGGCACTATTTTCGGATACATTTTATCCATTTTCACCCCTTTTCTATGGTTCTTCCAAAAGTGAACTTAGAGTTTTTCTGACTTTGGAGGAATGTAAGGGGAGTTGTCAGGGGACTCTACCCGCATATGAGGCACTATTTTCGGATACATTTTATCCATTTTCACCCCTTTTCTATGGTTCTTCCAAAAGTGAACTTAGAATTTTTCTGACTCTGGAGGAATGTAAGGGGAGTTGTCAGGGGACTCTACCCGCATATGAGGCACTATTTTCGGATACATTTTGCCCGTTTTCATGGTTCTCCCAAAAGTGAACTTAGACTTTTTCTGACTCTGGAGGAATGTGAGGGGAGTTGTCAGGGGACTCTACCCGCATATGAGACACTATTTTCGGATACATTTTATCCATTTTCACCCCTTTTCTATGGTTCTTCCAAAAGTGAACTTAGAGTTTTTCTGACTCTGGAGGAATGTAAGGGGAGTTGTCAGGGGACTCTACCCGCATATGAGGCACTATTTTGGGATACATTTTGCCCGTTTTCATGGTTCTCCCAAAAGTGAACTTTGACTTTTTCTGACTCTGGAGGAATGTGAGGGGAGTTGTCAGGGGACTCTACCCGCATATGAGGCACTATTTTCGGATACATTTTATCAATTTTCACCCGTTTTCATGGTTCTCCCAAAAGTGAACGGCCTTTTTTCTGATTTCTCACTAATCGAATGGCAAACGTGACCCGCCATCGGAGGGCCTCCACCGGCCCGGCCTCGTGCCGGTGCTCTAGCGGTCGGTTGCTCCGAACTGCGGGTTATTCTCCTCTGACCGCACTGATCGAATGGCAAACGCGACCCGCCATCGGAGGGCCTTCTCCCCCGGTCCACGTGACGGTGCTTTGGCTGTCGGTTCCTCCAAACTGCGGGTTCGACTCTAATGGCCGGGAGGGTGTGCTGCGTGGGGGTAACCCTGCATGTCTCTTACCTCCCGGGCCGACCGATATGAAGCGTGACCGAGACGAACCGTCTGACTCAGGGGTCCCACCACGGGTCCCACCAAGGGTCCAGCGGCGGGACAGAGGTTCCTGGCTGGAACCTCCCCACGCACGCCGCGATGCGCCCGGCAAACACTGTCGTTTCTCGAACCCTCCACTGTTGCATAGTGGCCTTTGTCGGCTGCGGCATTCAGCAATCGGCCTTGCTCCGGGCACCGGTTCCCCCGGGGACCAGTGTTCGGTGGCTTCACATGATATAGGGTCGACCCTACTTCATTACAGGCTACCTGGTTGATCCTGCCAGTAGCATATGCTTGTCTCAAAGATTAAGCCATGCAAGTCTAAGTACACACGACCGGTACAGTGAAACTGCGAATGGCTCATTAAATCAGTTATGGTTCCTTTGATCGCTCTAACGTTACTTGGATAACTGTGGCAATTCTAGAGTTATTACATGCAAACGAACGCTGACCTTCGGGGATGCGTGCATTTATCAGACCCAAAAACCCATGCGGGGTGCTCTCCGGGGCGCCCCGGTCGCTTTGGTGAATCTAGATAACCTCGAGCCGATCGCTGGCCCTCGTGGCGGCGACGTCTCATTCGAATGTCTGCCCTATCAACTTTCGATGGTACTTTCTGTGCCTACCATGGTGACCACGGGTAATGGGGAATCAGGGTTCGATTCCGGAGAGGGAGCCTGAGAAACCTACCTGTTTGATCCTGCGTAACAACCATATATGCTTGTCTGCAAAGAAGGAACTGCCTGGTCCTGCCCTGGTGTTCCTCTACGGCTAGTGTCCAGCCGTCAGCTGTGCTATCAGCAGATTTGACCCGCCATCGGAGGGCCTCCTCCCCGGGTCCACATGCCGGTGCTTGGCTGTCGGAATAATAATATTTTACAGGACATGACGGAGCTCAGTGGTCTCTATTTTGAAGCTCCTGGAGCGGACAAAGATATGTGTATTTGCCTGAATGATGGAAATAAACAAAAAATGCTATTTTACAGGACATGACGGATATAGGTGTATTTTCACAGCTTTTTGGAAATATACCAAATGTGATATTGCAGGGCAACGCGGAGCTCATTTTACCCATGTGATGTTGTGCAGTACATTACGGAGCTCATTTAACGACATGGCGTAACAGGGGCACTAAGGTATTACCCGGATGTCCTTATGTGTTTAGTCAGAGTGAGAGTGCTTGAGTTTGGGTACACATCTTTGCCAGGCACACCCACCCTATTTAGAGAGAATGGACGTCCATTCACGGGAGACGTCTGACTGTGGTGCGGTTACCCAAAGTGACAGACCTAATTTTACCTCTATTTAGAGGCAATGGACTTCCACTCTCGGGAGAGCCCCAAACGACGGACTGTAAGCAGGGTCCCACACTCAAAGGCACCCAGAGATCCAGGGTGATGCACATGGCTTTCTTACCCAGGAATCTGTCCATTTCATCCACATTTGACTCATGAAATGTACAGCAGAGTCACTGCTGTAAGCAAGGTCCCACACTCAAAGGCACCCAGAGATCCAGGGTGATGCACATGGCTTTCTTACCCAGGAATGAGTGTGTGAAACCTGGGGAACATGTACAGGAATCTGTCCATCTCATCCACATTCGACTCATAAAATGTACATGAAATGGACAGGAATCTGTCCATTTCATCCACATTTGACTCATGAAATGTACAGCAGAGTCACTGCTGTAAGCAGGGTCCCACACTCAAAGGCACCCAGAGATCCAGGGTGATACACATGGCTTTCTTACCCAGGAATGAGTGTGTGAAACCTGGGGAACATGTACAGGAATCTGTCCATTTCATCCACATTTGACTCATGAAATGTACAGCAGAGTCACTGCTGTAAGCAGGGTCCCACACTCAAAGGCACCCAGAGATCCAGGGTGATGCACATGGCTTTCTTACCCAGGAATGAGTGTGTGAAAGCTGGGTAAAAGTTATGTGAATACAGGGGGGGAGAGAGCAGCAGCAGCAGGCTGTGACCCAGAGAGCTCCTTCCAGCACCTCGCTCAATCCCACCCAGAGGACAGGCTGCTGCTTACAGAGTCACTGGTCCCACACTCACAGGCAGAGATCCAGGGTGATGCACATGGCTTTCTTACCCAGGAAGAAGTGTGTGAAAGCTGGGGAACAGTGCTGTGAATACAGGGAGACAGCAGCAGCGGGCTGTGACCCAGAGAGCTCCTTCCAGCACCTCGCTCTATCCCACCAAGAGGAGAGGCTGCTTCACAGAAGAGTCACTGCTGTAAGCAGGGTCCCACACTCACAGGCAGAGATCCAGGGTGATTCACATGGCTTTCTTACCCAGGAATCAGTGTTTACAAGGCGGGTAAAGTGTTCCTGCAGCCCCTCCATAACGGTAATAATGATTAGAAATCATTTCCAGGGCAGAATGCTGTTTTTAAAAGTGAAAAAACGATTTAAAACCGTTTAAAAAGCCATTTGAGTGCAGTTATCATGTGTCCCCACAGGAGGGCGCATCAGCCAAGTGAGCACAGTGCAAAAACAGTCAAAAACACCCTAAAAAAAGGGCAAATCAATGGATTTAAAGTGCAGGGAAGCTCCGCAACACACACAGGTACATTCCTAAATCCCCACAATAGTGACAACGGTGATTTAAACTAGTTTCTGCGGGGAAAAGAGTGCTAAAAATCGGATTAAACTCTGCTAACAGTGTGCTAAAAGCCTGATTGTTTCAGAGACACATAGCCATGACACAGTGAACCATTTACATCCAAAAGTATCCATTTAAAAGTCATTTTTGTAGGGGAAAAAGGGTGCAGAGAGAAGCTTGAAAATGCCTCTCCAGGACCCGGAGAGCTCGCGGGTGCTGGAGAGGGGGAGACAGGCTCACAGGCAGGCCCGGGGACCCCTGCAGAACCCACAGCTGCTGGGTATCGACATGGAGGTTTGGCAGTCCGCCGTTCAGCACCCAAACTCGGCCATGAGACCTCCAGCCCCTCTCAGCTTCATAAGAAGCCATTATCCCTCAAAATTCTTTGCTTACGGGCCATACCACCCTGAGCCGCTAGTGTCGCGGAGTGAGGGAGATGAGGAAGAGCTGGTGAATTGTTTGGTTCGTGGTGGCGTGTATTTTGGATTTGGAGGCTTCGTTTGGATTATATTTTTGAATTTTTGAGTGGTTGATCTTCCCACTGGCTGAAATGGCGAGAAGGCACGAAATGAAAGACGTGCTTTCAGGAATGCAGACAGCTGACAAGAAGAATGTGGAAGTGGAGGAGGAGGACAGATCAACGGCGGATAAAGAGGAGAAAGCAGAAGGAATGGATGTGGCAAACGAGGAGAGGAAGGAGAAGGTGATAGAGAAGAAAAAAGTGAAGGAGAGAAAGGGCGAAAGTGAAAGATTGGAAGTTTCAAAAATCGGAGAGAAGATGCCGGGCCCCGCTTTAGCTGCTACAGCAGCTACAGCTGGCAGCGTGAAAGTGGGGGAGGGGAAAGAGAAAACGACTGAGAAGGGAGAAAAAGAGGTATTTTCTCTGAAGAAATGACTGACAATGATGCCTGTATGTCTGAATGTACGTCTCCATGCTTTGAGGCAACGTGATTTCACGCATGGTATTCCCCCGTCCCTTCCCAGTGGACCAGTGAGGAGAGGGCCAGTCCTCATTACAGGAGGCTGCTGGGGACCGCATGACAGTCTTGACCGGGGTCTTGAGAGGGGTCTGACTAACGGAGGCTGCTGGAGACCGCATGACAGTCTTGACCGGGGTCTTGAGAGGGGTCTGACTAACGGAGGCTGCTGGAGACCGCATGACAGTCTTGACCGGGGTCTGACTACAGGAGTATGCTGTGTTTATGCCGGAGGTACTTGAGATTGCCAGGCCCTTAAATCGTATACATTCTTCCTCTTCCTCAAGCACAGCAGCAGTGGCACACTGCTGCCTGGGTTTTAGCCCCTTTTTCAGCCTGGAGCGCAGGGTCTTCGCCTCATCAATGAGGGCATCCTTCTGAGCCCTCAATGCCACATTTTCCAGCATCACCTGCCTGCAGTCCTCTTCGTCACACTCAGTATGTGGGGAGAAGGGTGGAGGGTGCACCGGGTATTCCTCCTCATTGTCTATATCCAATGATGTAGCCATTCAAATGATGCGATTAGTCTGTCTGAGGTCATGGAGCATTTGCAGGGCCACACTATGCTTCAGCCTTGCCAGGACCTGATGTGCTTCATCTCGGGATAACTCAGGGTGGCCATGAGTGACATGACGGTGCAGTTTCTTCCCAGCATACGAACACCCTGTGATGGGACAGGGTTTGGTCCGAACATTTATTCGGCCAGTGGCCATTTTAAGAATGATGCCTCTTTCCTCCAAGTTCCGCACTGCATGTTTCAGCTTAAGGTGCTTGTTCAAAGCCAGATAGAAGAGTCTGCACACCGGGCATTCGGAGGACATCCTTACTGAAACAGACACAGTTAATGGTATTTAAATTATGTTGTGTTTCTCCGTTTATATGCGTTAGCGTAACCGGTGATTGCAACAAAAGTTCGATGCTTCAATGCCTGGTACACGGACCAAGGGAGGACTTGGGTTACCACCTGGCTAAATGGTCCCACCTCCGCACCAACGCGGGGCTGGTGATGGCAACATTGGGTCCGATGCATCAATTCATGGTGGCCCGACCATGATAGGGTTTGGGGTGCCCCGGAACCAGGCAGTACCCCAGCAGGAAACACGTTTTATGGTCAAAGGAGGAAAGAGTGATAGAACCAGGGTAAAGCAAAGAAAGTGTCCGACAATAGTGACTTGTAACCCGGGTAGAGAGTAAGTCATCTCTCGATCCTATCCTCCAGACAACATGGTAACGTGGGGACAACAGTACCTCCGGGCGCTCCATCCCGCTCCGGCATTCGCCGCAGCGGGGGGAGGAGGCATTGAACCCCTCACACCTGCCCCCGGAGGACGGCCAGGGCGAGGCCGCCACACCGCGCTGAAGTCAGAGTTCCGAGTGTTCGAGCCGGGTCCCGGTGAAACGCAGGACGGAGCACCCGGCAGGAGCCTCCAGCAGACCCCTCCGCGCGGTTCCCTCGTTCCTCGGAAGAGGCGGAGAGGTGTGTGTTTTTCATCTGCTGGCGGACTGCCGGGGAGAACGCGCTGCTCGGGAGCCAGGCTCAGAGTGAGTGGCAGTGGGTGCCCGCGCACCTGCCTTTTACAGCGGGAGCACGAGCAGGTCTCGGGGAGGGAGAGAAGAGAGGAGCGGAGGCTGCCGAAACAGCCAGGGCCCTCCCCTCAAACACACCCCTCAATTTTGACAAGACAAACAGCAAGAAGAGTCCCCTGACAACTCTCCTTACATTCCTCCAGAGGCAGAAAAACTCTAGGTTATCTTTTGGGAGAACCAGAGGAAAGGGGTGAAAATGGAGAAATTGTATCCCAAAATAGTGTCTCTTAAGGCAGGTAGAGTCCCCTGACAACTCTCCTTACATTCCTCCAGAGGCAGGAAAAGTCCAAGTTATCTTTTGGGAGAACCAGAGGAAAGGAGTGAAAATGGAGAAATGGTATCCCAAAATAGTGTCTCATAATTCCGTGACAACTCCCCTTGTATTCCTCCAGAGGCCAGTTCAAAAACTTAAAGTTTGGTAAGAACCATGATTGGGGTCCTCCAGGCAACAATTGTATCCGAGCCAAAGCACTCATGTAACGGACACATTCTTCCATGATGTGAAACAGCCGTTTTTTTTCTAAGTGCTCTCAAAAACCAGGTTTCCGATTTCGTTGAGATGGCAGCTTGGAAAACATGAATGAATTTATTTGACGGAGGAAGGGAGGTCTCGAATCCCCTCTACGTTGTAAAATGCAACATGGCAGTGAAAATGTGTCCGGGGCTTCCGCCGGAAGCGCCGAAGACTTGCACTTTTTTGAGCCCCTCCTCCGTTGGCACTCTGTCGTTTTTTCGACTTCCATAACATCGCACACCGTGAGACCCCGGGCCCCCGGACTTAAGCACTCCCCCACGGACTAAACACAGATGTTCACACCCTACAGAACCTCATGCCCCTGGTAACTTAAAGGGGGGTGGATTTTGTGGTGCTTTACTGTCCGTCCACCAGCATCAATATTCGGACTTATTCACAGCACCACCCACCCTCCTGTGAAGGATGTTCTCATGGCCCTGGTAATACTTAAAGGTGATGGATTTTGTGGTGCTTTACTGTCCGCACACCAGCATCAATATTCAGACTTTCCCATTAATCTTTTCCAAGCTACCATCTGCACGAAATCGGAAACCCGGTTTTTGAGAGCAAAAACTGACTGTTTCACATCATGGAGGAATGTGTCCGCTACATGAGTGCTTTGGCTCGGATACAATTGTTGCCTGGAGGACCCCCAATCATGGTTCTTACAAAACTTTAAGTTTTTGAACTGGTCTCTGGAGGAATTCAAGGGGAGTTTGAGGGGACTCTACCTGCATTATGATGCAATATTTTCGGATACATTTGGCCCGGTTTCATGGTTCTCCAAAAAAGTTAACATGCTTTTTCTGCCTTTGGAGGAATGCAAGGGGAGTTTGAGGGGACTCTACCTGCATTACCCGGGTTACAAGTCACTATTTTCGGACCCTTTCTTTGCTTTACCCCCGGTATGGATCAACTCTCCTCAACTCAATCTTCTTTCCTAGCCCCCCGGTTCTCCCTACTGACGGCCGGTTACGGGTCAGTTTGTGACTCATTTGCTGGGTGAGAAACATGAATTGATGCCTCGGATATGAGTGTCGGCCTGGTACTTCGGGGCACTCGGACTCCAGCGCAGTGTGGCGGCCTCCCCCTGGCCATCCACCGTGCGCCCTCCGTATACATGACTCCCCTGCCTCCTCCGGGGGCAGGTGTGAGGGGTTCAATGCCTCCTCCCCCCGCTGCGGCGAATGCCGGAGCGGGATGGAGCGTCCGGAGGTACTGTTGTCCCAACGTTACCATGTTGTCTGGAGGATAGGACCGAGAGATGACATACTCTCTGGCCGCCTCACAAGTCACTATTGTCGGACACTTTCTTTGCTTTACCCCGGTTATATCACTCTTTCCTCCTTTGACCATAAAACGTGTTTCCTGCTGGGGTACTGCCTGGTTCCGGGGCACCCCAAACCCTCTCATGGTCGGGGCACCATGAATTGATCCATCGGACCCAATGTTGCCATCACCAGCCCCGCGTTGGTACGGAGGTGGGACCATTTAGCCCGGTGGTAACCCAAGTCCTCCCTTGGTCCGTGTACCAGGCATTGACGCATCGAACCCATTGTTGCAATCACCGGTTACGCTAACGCATATAAACGGAGAAACACAAAATAATTGAAATACAATTCTCTGTTTCAGTAAGGATATCGTCCGAATGCCGGTGTGCAGACTCTTCTATTTGGCTTTGAACAAGCACCTTAAGCACAAACATGCAGTGCGTAACTTGGAGGAAAGAGGCATCATTCTTAAAATGGCTAGTGGCAGAATAAATGTTCGGACCAAACCCTGTCCCATCACAGGGTGTTCGTATGCTGGGAAGAAACTGAACCGTCATGTGACTCATGGCCACCCTGAGTTATCCCGAGATGAAGCACATCAGGTCCTGGCAAGGCTGAAGCATAGTGTGGCCCTGCAATTGCTCCATGACCTCAGACAGACTAATCCCATCATTGGAATGGCTACATCATTGGATATAGACAATGAGGAGGAATACCCGGTGCGCCCTCCACCCTTCTCCCCACATACTGAGTGTGACGAAGAGGACTGCAGGCAGGTGATGCTGGAAAATGTGGCATTGAGGGCTCAGAAGGATGCCCTCATTGATGAGGTGAAGACCCTACGCTCCAGGGTGAAAAAGGGGCTAAAACCCAGGCAGCAGTGTGCCACTGCTGCTGTGCTTGAGGAAGAGGAAGAATGTATACGATTTAAGGGCCTGGCAATCTCAAGTACCTCCGGCATAAACACAGCAGACTCCTGTAGTCAGACCCCTCTCAAGACCGCGGTCAAGACTGTCATGCGGTCTCCAGCAGCCTCCCGTAGTCAGACCCCTCTCAAGACCCCGGTCAAGACTGTCATGCGGTCCCCAACAGCCTCCTGTAATGAGGACTGGCCCTCTCCTCACTGGTCCACTGGGAAGGGACGGGGGAATACCACGCGTGAAATCACGTTGCCTCAAAGCATGGAGATGTACATTCAGACATACAGGCATCATTGTGAGGCTGTCGCACCGACAGTAAAACGGAAAGAAAATTGTCTGTCCAATGTCAGCCGGATAAAGAACTTCCTCGTATTCATGTCCCATGGTGTTAACCGGCTGTCAGACTGGCTGTTCCTAAAAGACACGGAGAGGGTCCGTGGCTGGAGCGAGTATATTGTAAAGTTTGGCCTGGCAGTCATAACATCGCTGTTGTGGCTGAAGAATGTGAACCATTTCCGAGTCAAAGCTCCGGGGGTGCAGGCTCACCCAGTCTGATATGACCCAAATCATCAGAGAGGTGAAAGCCAACATGAACAACTTGAAAAAGTCTGTCACTGTCCACCAGTTCAAGATGAAGAGAAACAAGCTGGATCGTCTGCCGAGCCAGGCGGAGCTTCTCGCCGCCATGGCGGCCGCTGAGAAGCGCATCCCTGATTTACTTGACCTGATGGCTTGCAACCCGACCTCAATCACCCAGTACCTGCTATACGGCTATCTAACCCTCCATTGGAACCTCCTGTATGGCCACCGTCGGGGTGTGTACGCAAACATGACCAACACTGAGGTGTTAGAGGCGGACATAAGGGGCACTGCTGAGGGCTACATCATCCATGTGCAGGATCACAAGACTGCCAAGACATTTGGTGAAGCACAGCTGGTGCTTACAGTGAAGGAGTTTAGCTGGGTCATGCGGTGGATGGGGATAAAAGAGGGCTTGTCGGGTCCTCAGAATGAATTCTTCCTTTTCACAACGGGGAAGCATGCCTCCAGGAACCTGAACGCTCACTTGAAGAGGGCTTGGGCTGATGCTGGGCTAGAAACAGCCGTCACCTTCACAGTCCTGCGCACTGCCGGAGCATTCCCTAACCCCGTGGAAAGACGAAATATGACAAAACAGTTAAAGTGTGAACCTCCATCACAGGGGGGGGTGCCGTGAAGAAGGCCGAATATGGATGCTGATGGGCGGAGGGTAGATCACCGCAAAGTGTTTCCAGGGGCATGAGGTTCTGTAGGGTGTGAACATCTGGGTTTAGTCCGTGGGGGAGTGCTTAAGTCCGGGGGCCCGGGGTCTCACGGTGTGCGATGATATGGAAGTGCGCATGTTAGGGAGATATGCTGGAGCTGCTTAGTCCGTCGTTTGGGGCTCTGTGAGGGGCTACAAATAGGTGATTTTCCCGGTCTATTTCATGGAAGTCTGACATAGCCTGTTTGCTCATGTCAGGGAGAGATGCTGGAGCTGTTTAGTCCGCCATTTGGGGCTCTGTGAGCCGCCAAAGAGAGGTGCTTTTCCCGGTCTATTTCATGGAAGTCTGACATAGCCTGTTTGCTCATGTCAGGGAGAGATGCTGGAGCTGATTAGTCTGTCTTTTGGGGCTCTGTGAGGGGCTACAAATAGGTGATTTTCCCGGTCTATTTCATGGAAGTCTGACATAGCCTTTTTTGCTCATGTCAGGGAGAGATGCTGGAGCTGTTTAGTCCGCCATTTGGGGCTCTGTGAGCCGCCACAGAGAGTTGCTTTTCCCGGTGTATTTCATGGAAGTCTGACATAGCCTGTGTCCTGTGAAATAGACTGTTTGCCCATGTCAAATCTTGCTATTAATTGATAACTATTAACCTCTTAAGCCCCAAGCCTGTTTTTCAGGTTTCAGGCTCGAAAATGACATTCCCAGAACAAATGACCATATCTTCCCTTCTAAAAGGGTTAAATTAATAATCTTTGATCTCAAAGTAATGATAAACCTGTGAGTTGGATGTAGAAGAGTCAGAATCAGTATAGATGTTTTTTATTTTCAAGAAAATTGTAAATTAACATGGTAAAAAACTGTAAATTATAGTGTCCGTATAGTGTTGTACTTATAGTGAAAACTAACCTTGGATGATGGGTTAGTAGACTAAAATCTTTAGTAATCCAAAGTACAACATATAATAAGTACCCTGTATCAAGATTGATGCAAAACACGTGATATTTGACCTTTTTAGACAGATTTAGCAAAAGAAACCTCTTCTGGGGCCATTTGGGTGGATTTTCCATATCTCTGGCACCCCTTCTTCGATTTTGACATGTGACATCTCTTCCTGACCGTTAGAGCCAATAGAATCGAAGGGAAATCGTCCCGCACACACTCATGTTAAAAAAAAAGATGGCTTCTTCGCGCATTCAATGAAGCTTCAGAGCGTTGGAATGGCCTGCTCTACTCTTTTAAAACGGAATTGCAGTTTTATTGCTTATAGATTATCAGAACATTTCAAAGGGGACACAGACACATTGGATATTAACCTATGGATTAACTATATCATCGTTGTTATCGTTTTAATGCCATTGAAGACCAGTTTTGACCAGACAAAACCAAGGTAAGCCATTTTAGCATTGTAGGCTACCTAGCGCCACTTGTTTTAATGTACGTTTTTGTTGATAACGTCGCGAGTTTGTATTTTTCAGTGTTGAGGTGGGCACCGTTAGATTCGGTGTCTTTACGATCATAAACGATGTGTTGGATGTGCAGCTAGGATAAGTAATAAGGGAGCTAGGAGTGATTTTCGGTGCAGTAATAGGTTAGCATTTTTCGCTCGGGGCTAATTCAGAGGCTCACTGTTAGCATTGTGTGTATTTAAATGAAAAAAATCATTTAAATGAGTTTTTTTTCCGTTATATGGATATAAAATATTTATTTATTAATATTTATTGTTTTATTAAATATTAAGGTTCCTTAGACGTTGTTTCCTGCAAATGACGCGATTTCGGCCCCGGAACCGGTTAATAGGAATCTCTGTTTGACATATGTTCAGAATCAATCAATCAATCAATCAATGTTTATTTATATAGCCCAATATCACAAATGTTACATTTGTCTCAGTGGACTTCACAGTTTGTACAAAATATCAGTATGACAATACGACACCCTCTGTCCTTAGACCCTCACATCGTACAAGGAAAAACTTCCGAAGAAAACCCACAGTTTTAAAGGGAAAAATGGGAGAAACCTCAGGGAGAGCAACAGAGGAGGGATCCCTCTCCCAGGACGGACAGACGTGCAATAGATGCCGTGTGTAAATTGAAAAGATAATACATTTACAACATAGGTAGTCCAAATGTTTGGAAATGCATGTGTGTATAATAGGAAGATGAATCCACAAGGATATCCATCCAGGACCTATGATCCAGGACCACAGCCACGACTCAAGATCCAGGGCTCGCGATACAGGACACAGGACCGCAGGATCATCCATGACTCCGGATCCCAGCGTATATAGACACCAAAAAGAAAGACATTTGGGGAAGCTGGGTTAATCGGAACATGAGAGTACACAGGTATAGACAGAGAGAAGGAAGAAGTAAGATGTCCCCCGACAAACTAAGCCTATATCAGCAAAACTAGGGGCTGAATCTAATCAGCCCTAACTATAAGCTTTATCAAAAAGGAAGGTCTTAAGCGCACTCGTAAAAACGGATAGGGTGTCTGCCGCCCGAACACAAACTGGATGCTGATTCCACAAATGTGGAGCATGATAAGAAAAGGCTCTGGCTCCCATTGTACTTTTAGAGACTCTAGGAACAACCAACAACCCTGCATTCTTGGAACGCAATGCCCTAGTAGGACAGTAGGGTATAATGAGTTCTTTAAGGTAAGATGGCGCCTGCCCATTAAGGGCTTTGTAGGCGAGAAGAAGAATTTTAAATTCTATCCTGTGTTCTATAGGGAGCCAGTGTAAGGCAGCCAGAAGAGGAGTAATGTGGTCCCTTTTCCTAACTCTGGTTAGGACACGAGCTGCAGCATTTTGATTCAGCTGAAGCGACTTGACTGATTTCTTGGTACACCCTGATATCGACACCCTGTCGATATGTTAGTGGCCGACACCGCCTACTTTAGGCTTCTCAGCAACTCTGCAGAATCCTATGGGTGACGTCACGGACACTATGTCCATTTATATATACAGTCCATGGTTTAAATATCTAAATCAGGTGCAGTTTCACTATGCGTCCAGCAGAGTGTAGCACTGGCACCTGTATGCAGTCAGTAGCAGGTGGTATGGGAACAAAATACCAGCACTGAGATTTAAATATGAATTTACATTTTAACAACTTGATCTTAAACTGTGCAGCCTCTTCTTGTAACTGTTTTACATCACTGTATTTTAAATTGTACATACACATATTACATTATAATTTATTATTTCCTCTATAAAAGCCCTTAAGGTAATGTCAAATAATAATGCATTGAACAAAATGATTGACACAAAAAAACCGGGGCCATTTGATCTATTTACTTAACTTATTATCGATTATTTCTCATTATTTTGTCTTTTTTTTAACTAACTTCTTCTCTGAAAGCCATGTGTTTTGTGCAAAGTGGACACAACTTCCCTGTGTGTATTTTAATTTAATGAAGAACATACTAATACAGGCTTTAAATGTGTGCAAATAAACTGTAAAAAGTGGGTTAATGGTGTGTTTACACAGCATTAAATACTGTGTAAACAAAGGGGGCGTGACTTCCTGTACCGGTGGGCGGAGTCTTGTCGTCGCCTAGCAGCAGCAGCAGAGTGATTGACAGCTGAGATTATAGCCTCAGAGACGGAGCTGCGGTCAGAAGCGACACAAACACGCAGTTTAAAACTAAATAACTCCCTATTTTACACGTTTTCTGGACTTTAAAGCACTTTGAATCTACTTTCCTTTTGTTTTATTGTACCAAGAAGTTATAAGGACTGCCATTCCTTCATCTAACACCAGCCGAGGTAAGATCCGCCTGTAAAGGAACCTGTCAAATATAAAGTATATCGTGAGTAATATAATGCAATATTATTCATTTGTAATGTAATATGATAGTATATATATTTCGTTTGGTATAATTACAGCAGTTTACAGGCAGTTAAAATAATAAAACGCAATTCAAATACTTCATATTTTAGAACTAAAAACCTTAGTCAGGGGTATACAAGGGAAAAGTAGATGACAAGGAAGTGATACAAAGTAATGAAATACTCTATTTTTGAGCATCTGTTTCCGAATTCTTTAATTAAAAACATTAATATAGTTAATATTTCTTAATCTTTTTAATATTTATATTGTATTTTTTCCATTATTTTCTGTGGTTTCTTGTCAAGGCACCAATACACATAAGCAAATAACTTGTACATGCAAACCTACTTGGAAAATGAATGAGTAAAGCACAACATAAACACTCATTAAGATGTATTAGAACAAAAGAGAGCATTTTTTTAATCTAGAATAATATTTATGCAGTTGTCATGTGTACTTTATTCTATTGACTTTACACGTGAGTTTTTCTGAGTAATGTTGATACAGTGAGGTGTGTGTGTGTGTGTGTGTGTGTGTGGACATGTGTTCTCCCCAGATACATTTGTTTGTCCAATAAATAGGACAATATGTTAAAATGCAACCGATACACACTTTTATTTTTTAATTTTAATTCCCACATCAGGCTGCTGAATTATTATCATAATTAAAACTCAATCAGCTAAATGTGTGTGTATGTGTGCGTGTGTGCGATGGCATGTGACTGTCTGAGTTTAAGGGACACACACAGGGTGGTGATTTGGGATTAAACATCACTGTCTCATCTCAGATTAAATCTCTGTCCCTTCCTCTCTCCCACACACACACACACACACACACACACACACACACACACACACACACACACACACACACACACACACACACACACACACACACACACACACACACACACACACACACACACACACACACACACACACACACACACACACACACACACACACACACACACACACACACACACACAATAAATCTTTCCTTCACCATCTGGCCCTCTAATCTGTGTGTGTGTGTGTGTGTGTGTGTGTGTGTGTGTGTCTTCCTCAGGACTCATGTTGTCCCTGCAGCAGTACAGAGGTATGTCTACTGTATTACTATATAACTGTGATACTGTATTCTTGGAGAACTCCATGGGAATTTGAGGGATGTCTCGGGAACGCCCAGGGATTCAGGATGTGTTCCCAATTTTCCGGTTTGATTGTCGCTTGTTGCTAACGACCCTCACTTCCTGTTCCTGCCTCTGGGTTTATCTGTCTTCGGACACAGGGAGGGAACATACAAATGTAAACATATTTCATTCAAGATTTCATAAGACGGTTGAACTCCTAACCTCTGTGCCTTGTTGAGAACACACACATCATATTTATATATCATTAAAGTATGTATTTATGTACAGTGTTTACTTTTACATTCTGTTTTACATTTGTCTTAATGCTGCACCTCGCCTGCACTATTGTATGTCTTTTCTTTCTTTTCATGTTAAGTATATTTTATGTTGCATAGTAGTTGGAGAAGCCAGGGCCTTGCCGCATGAAAATGAAACCTTTAAATCTACTTAATTTGAATTAAATATCAGCCACTTAACCCATACTTACCGCACTTTATAAAGGATCTGTAGAAATAGCTAAGAAAACTTAAAAACATGATGATTCTTAAGGCAAATTAAGCAGCGTATTTTTGTGATTTCTAAGCAGATTTATGGATGTTTAATTGAGATGAACAGATAGAAATATATCTCCTAGAAGTCACTCTGTATCTTAACATGTGTCTGTGTTAGGGCTAGAATAAAATGGGGCTTTTAAGTGTTGAGTAAACCCCTTAATCTTTGCGTCACATCCACTGCTGAAAAAGTGTCTCCTCTCTCCACCTCCTGCAGGACAGCAGCTGTCCGTCAAGCCCAGAGAGAGAGCCTGATCCTGGGCAGAGGGATCCAGCCAATGCCCCCTCCCCCCTTCACAACACACACTTGGACATGCTATAACCTCCTGATCACGGATCAAAATGATGGCCTCAGTGGTCGCCAGGGGCAACCGGAGGAAGTCCCTCAGCCTGAGAGGGGTCGACCCCGAGACCTGCATGATCGTGTTTAAAAACCACTGGGCTCAGGTAAGCAATCAACTGTGTAAATGAAACGTTCAATTACCACTTAACATGTCCAATCTACTGGCCAGTCGCCCTGATCAACTAACCAATCAATAAGCCAATATATTAACCAATGAACTTACTCATTAAGAGATCAACTAACTCTTCAATTGGAAGGAAAACTTGGTTGCTGATTGGCTAATGGTTACACAAGACAAAAAATTGTTATGACATCATAAAGTGGCCAAAATCTGATCAGCTCATTTTCAGACAGGTTTTTATAGAAATGGATCAAAAAGAGAGAGAATCTTTGTTCCTGAAACTTTCAGAGTCTCTTTCCGCAGAGGGGACACATGTTGATGTAGAAGAGACATGAAGAAGAGGGGACACATGTTGATGTAGAAGAGACATGAAGAAGAGGGGACACATGTTGATGTAGAAGAGACATGAAGAAGAGGGGACACATGTTGATGTAGAGGCGACATGGAGAAGAGGGGACACATGTTGATGTAGAAGAGACAACGGAGAAGAGGGGACACATGTTGATGTAAAAGAGACATGAAGAAGAGGGGACACATGTTGATGTAGAAGAGACATGAAGTAGAGGGGACACATGTTGATTTAGAAGAGACATGAAGAAGAGGGGACACATGTTGATGTTGAAGAGACATGAAGAAGAGGGGACACATGTTGATGTAGAAGAGACATGAAGAAGAGGGGACACATGTTGATGTAGAACAGACATGAAGAAGAGGGGACACATGTTGATGTAGAAGAGACATGAAGAAGAGGGGACACATGTTGATGTAGAGGCGACATGGAGAAGAGGAGACACATGTTGATGTAGAAGAGACATGAAGAAGAGGGGACACATGTTGATGTAGAAGAGACAAGAAGAAGAGGGGACACATGTTGATGTAGAAGAGACAACGGAGAAGAGTGGACACATGTTGATGTAAAAGAGACATGAAGAAGAGGGGACACATGTTGATGTAGAAGAGACATGAAGTAGAGGGGACACATGTTGATTTAGAAGAGACATGAAGAAGAGGGGACACATGTTGATGTTGAAGAGACATGAAGAAGAGGGGACACATGTTGATGTAGAAGAGACATGAAGAAGAGGGGACACATGTTGATGTAGAAGAGACACGGAGAAGAGGGGACACATGTTGATGTAGAAGAGACATGAAGAAGAGGGGACACATGTTGATGTAGAAGAGACATGGAGAAGAGGGGACACATGTTGATGTAGAAGAGACACAGAGAAGAGGGGACACATGTTGATGTAGAAGTGACATGAAGAAGAGGGGACACATGTTGATGTAGAAGTGACATGAAGAAGAGGGGACACATGTTGATGTAGAAGAGACACAGAGAAGAGGGGACACATGTTGATGTAGAAGTGACATGAAGAAGAGGGGACACATGTTGATGTAGAAGTGACATGAAGAAGAGGGGACACATGTTGATGTAGAAGTGACATGAAGAAGAGGGGACACATGTTGATGTAGAAGAGACACGGAGAAGAGGGGACACATGTTGATGTAGAAGTGACATGAAGAAGAGGGGACACATGTTGATGTAGAAGTGACATGAAGAAGAGGGGACACATGTTGATGTAGAAGAGACACGGAGAAGAGGGGACACACGTTGATGTAGAAGTGACATGAAGAAGAGGGGACACATGTTGATGTAGAAGTGACATGAAGAAGAGGGGACACATGTTGATGTAGAAGAGACACGGAGAAGAGGGGACACATGTTGATGTAGAAGAGACATGGAGAAGAGGGGACACATGTTGATGTAGAAGAGACACAGAGAAGAGGGGACACATGTTGATGTAGAAGTGACATGAAGAAGAGGGGACACATGTTGATGTAGAAGTGACATGAAGAAGAGGGGACACATGTTGATGTAGAAGAGACACAGAGAAGAGGGGACACATGTTGATGTAGAAGAGACACGGAGAAGAGGGGACACATGTTGATGTAGAAGTGACATGAAGAAGAGGGGACACATGTTGATGTAGAAGTGACATGAAGAAGAGGGGACACATGTTGATGTAGAAGAGACACGGAGAAGAGGGGACACACGTTGATGTAGAAGTGACATGAAGAAGAGGGGACACATGTTGATGTAGAAGTGACATGAAGAAGAGGGGACACATGTTGATGTAGAAGAGACACGGAGAAGAGGGGACACATGTTGATGTAGAAGTGACATGAAGAAGAGGGGACACATGTTGATGTTGAAGTGACATGAAGAAGAGGGGACACATGTTGATGTAGAAGAGACATGAAGAAGAGGGGACACATGTTGATGTAGAAGAGACATGGAGAAGAGGATTTTGCATCATAGGTGAGCTTTAAATGATATTCCTGTTCCTCTTCAGGTGGTGAAGATCCTGGAGAAACACGAGCCGGGTCGCAGCGGAGCTCTGAGTTTCCTCTCGTCTCACAGCGGGGGGTCTTCAGCTATGAGACTCGGACCGATCCCCCCCGACGAGGCCAGCGCCGTGCAGAACTACGTGGAGCACATGCTGTTCCTGCTGATGGAGGAGGAGGCGGGTCAAGGTGAGAGGAACAAAGATGGACGAATAGTCAGAGGTGGGAAGTAGTGGAGTACAAATACTTTGTTACTGTACTTAAGTATATTTTTCTGGTATCAGTACTTTACTCCACTACTTGTTTTTCTGACGAGTTTTTACTTTTACTTCTTACACTTTGAACACAAATACCTGTACTTTCTAATTCTTACACTTTGAACACAAATACATGTACTTTCTACTTCTTACATGTTGAACCCAAATACCTGTACTTTCTACTTCTCACATGTTGAACTCAAATACCTGTACTTTCTACTTCTTACATGTTGAACCCAAATACCTGTACTTTCTACTTCTTACATGTTGAACCCAAATACCTGTACTTTCTACTTCTGACATGTTGAACACAAATACCTGTACTTTCTACTTCTCACATGTTGAACACAAACACCTGTACTTTCTACTTCTCACATGTTGAACACAAATACCTGTACTTTCTACTTCTTACATATTGAACCCAAATACCTGTACTTTCTACTTCTTACATGTTGAACCCAAATACCTGTACTTTCTACTTCTTACATGTTGAACCCAAATACCTGTACTTTCTACTTCTTACATGTTGAACCCAAATACCTGTACTTTCTACTTCTTACATGTTGAACTCAAATACCTGTACTTTCTACTTCTTACTTGTTGAACCCAAATACCTGTACTTTCTACTTCTTACTTGTTGAACCCAAATACCTGTACTTTCTACTTCTTACTTGTTGAACTCAAATACCTGTACTTTCTACTTCTTACTTGTTGAACCCAAATACCTGTACTTTCTACTTCTTACATGTTGAACACAAATACCTGTACTTTCTACTTCTTACTTGTTGAACCCAAATACCTGTACTTTCTACTTCTTACATGTTGAACCCAAATACCTGTACTTTCTACTTCTTACATGTTGAACTCAAATACCTGTACTTTCTACTTCTTACATGTTGAACCCAAGTACCTGTACTTTCTACTTCTTACATGTTGAACCCAAATACCTGTACTTTCTACTTCTTACATGTTGAACACAAATACCTGTACTTTCTACTTCTTACATGTTGAACCCAAATACCTGTACTTTCTACTTCTTACATGTTGAACCCAAATACCTGTACTTTCTACTTCTTACATGTTGAACCCAAGTACCTGTACTTTCTACTTCTTACATGTTGAACTCAAATACCTGTACTTTCTACTTCTCTCATTTTCCAAACAGCTGGTTCCTTTAGTCTGAATGTGTGTTTGTGGCGTGATCATTATTCTTTAGAGTCATTGCGTGCCTATTGATTTGAACACGATCCGTGTATCCATCATTTCCTGCTCTTCTCTAAAGAAGAGGGACCAATGGAAACGTTGTCATGTTGCCGTTGTTCAGCATGGAAACATTCATTAGCTAACAATGACATTATTGTTCTATTAATATAAAGGGAGGTCAGGTACTCTTTAAAGCAGCTGCTAGTTATGGGTACTTTTTACTGAAGTACACTTCAAAGCCTCTTTACTTTCACTTGAGTAAAGAAGTTTAGTCACTTCTACCAGTGTTTTTAAACATGAGTATCTGTACTTCTGCTTGAGTAAAGGATGTGTGTACTTTTGCCCTCTCTGCTGTTCCCCCACCTGTGGTCAGGCGGAGCGATGGGGCCCATCCTGGAGCTGGTGGTGCTGGAGGGAGTGATGGAGAGGCTGTTCCTGTGGAGTCTGAGGAGGCAGTTCACTGAGGACATGAAGTTGGAGCAGCTGAGGATCTACCAGATGCTTCTCTCTCAGGCGCGGCAGCCTCTGCTTCATCACAAACCTGTCCTCCGTCCTCTGATGATGCTGCTGGCCTCCTGCAGCGGGGCCAACGCCGGTGAGGGGACTATTTATATAATACTGACATTTTAAAACCACTTTAACATGTTTGATTATGTGCTACATGTGTTAGCTTAGCCTAGCTTTTAAAACTGTAAACACAGCTATCACTTTAAAGACCTCTGAATTAACGACATGTAATTGGTTTATGGTGGTTAATTAGGCTAAGATGTTTAAACAGTTACCTGTACAGAAGGTGGAGGTGTGGTGGAGGCGGAGCTTGTTCTCCTGCTGCACCAGCTCTGCGTCTCATTGGTTAAAGACCCCTCAGTGCTGGAGCTGTTCTTCCACACCAGTGAAGACCAGGGGGCCGCCAACTTCCTGCTGTTCTCCCTGCTGATCCCCTACACACACAGGTAGGAACACACACGCATGCACGTGCACGCACACACACATGCACACACAGGTAGGAACACACACGCACGCACACACACGCACCCGCACATGGACGCACACACACGCACCCGCACACACAGGTAGGGACACACACATACTAGGGATGGAAATTTCAAGGCAAATGTATATTCGAATATTCGACCCCCCAAAAAACGGTTAACCGAAATGTACATATACTATAAAAAAAATGAAAAAAATGTCGGAAACATTTTTACAAGAAAAAAAAATTCAAATAAGTATAGAAACCAAGTCGAATTGGTCAAATGTATTGAACTGGTGATCACAGTTTGAACAGTTGACAGCTATAGGCCTACAGCTTTCATGCTTAAAACATAACTTGGTTTTCTGATGGATTTGGACATAAACGCGAGTGAAGTATATCCGGACGCGCGAGAGAGAGAGAGATCAGCACCTGCAGCTCTGCTCGCTGTGAGGGACCGGTGGGCGGAGCTAAACACACCTTTAGACCTAACACACTTAGCTATGGCACTGTCGTATGCATTGAATTATTCCATTTGATCATATGTAATCAACTTAGGCATCCCTCCCAAAAAATTTTATTTAAAAATAAAAATAAATTACAATAAAAATATTCATAAGTCATATAACATAACACACACACACACACACACACACACACACACAC
Source organism: Pogonophryne albipinna (assembly GCA_028583405.1). NCBI lineage: Eukaryota > Metazoa > Chordata > Actinopteri > Perciformes > Artedidraconidae > Pogonophryne > Pogonophryne albipinna. The sequence continues at coordinate 1,513,124 of CM053242.1, forward strand.
ACACACACACACACACACACACACACACACACACACACACACACACACACACACACACACACACACACACACACACACACACACACACACACACACAGGTAAAACACTGACACACACATACTGGTAGGAACACACACACACACACAGGTAGGTGTCAGGGAAACTTCAGCCGCGGTCTGACTGCACGGGAGAGTTGCCACGTCAATTCTGGAGCGACTCTCTCTCGTTAGCCCATTTAACTGGTTTCGCAGAGAGTAATCAACATATTTGAGAAGATAGCCTAAACAGTTGGGAACACTGAGTCACTTGCGTCTGACACTTATGGCCTCGAAGATTTCACACCTTGGAGTCCACAAACACCGAGAAGGAAGTGTCCCAGTGTACCCACAACAATAAACCATCTGTGACCAAGGGTTGCCCGGTCATCGAATGGGAACAACAACATTATGGCTGAAGCAGCCTATCTCCTTAAAGGAGATAGCAGACGTCAGGGTTGGTCATGCACGTCATATCTAGGAGTCTAGGACAAGTATTTCCCTAACAGTAGGGATATACACACACACAGGTAGGGATACACACACACACACACACACACACACAGGTAGGTAGGGATACACACAAACACACACAGGTAGGGATACACACACACAGGTAGGAACACACACAGGTAGGGATACACACACACACAGGTAGGAACACACACAGGTAGAGATAGACACACACACACACAGGTAGGGATATACACACACACACACACACACACACACACACACACACACACACACACACACACACACACACACACACACACACACACACACACAGGTAGGGATACATACACACACACAGGTAGGAACACACACAGGTAGGGATACACACACACACACACACACACAGGTAGGGATACACACACATGTAGGGATACACACACACACACACACAGGTGGGGATACACACACACAGGTAGGGATACACACACAGGTAAGGATATACACACACACAGGTAGGGACACACACAGGTAGGGATACACACACACACACAGGTAGGGATACACACAGGTAGGGATATACACACACACAGGTAGGGATACACACACACAGGTAGGAACACACACAGGTAGGGATACACACACACACACACACACACACACACACACACACACACACACACACACACACACACACACACACACACACAGGTAGGGATACACACACAGGTAGGAACACACACTGGTAGGAACACACACACACACACACACACACACACACACACACACACACACACAGGGATATACACACACACAGGTAGGGATACACACACACACACACACACACAGGTAGGGATACACACACACACACACACACACACACACACACACACACACACACACAGGTAGGGATATAGGAACACACACTGGTAGGAACACACACACACACACACACACACACACACACACACACAGGTAGGGATATACACACACACAGGTAGGGATACACACACACACACACAGGTAGGGATACACACACACACACACACACACACACACAGGTAGGGATATAGGAACACACACTGGTAGGAACACACACACACACACACACACACACACACACACACACACACACACACACACACACACACACACACACACACACACACACACACACACACACACACACACACACACACACACACACACACAGGTAGGGATACACACACAGGTAGGAACACACACTGGTAGGAACACACACACACACACACACACACACACACACACACACACACACACACACACACACACACACACACACACACACACACACACACACACACACACAGGTAGGAACACACACAGGTAGGAACACACACTGGTAGGAACACACACACACACAGGTAGGAACACACACAGGTAGGAACACACAGAGGTAGGAACACACAGGTAGGAACACACACAGGTAGGAACACACACAGGTAGGAACACACACAGGTAGGAACACACACAGGTAGGGATACACACACACACACACACACACACACACACACACACACACACACACACACACACACACACACACACACACAGGTAGGGATACACACAAACTTGTGTAAGATGTCATGCCAATATAAACCTTCTTTCTCAGATATAAATATGTGTTTGAGTGTCTCTCACATTTCATTAGGATCACTGTTGATGTTTTATCTTGTTCTCTAATTATTTTAATATTGTTGTTATGTTTTCTTCTTGTTCTGTAAACAAATAAAGTGTATTATTGTTATTATAAACCTGTGTCTCCTCTCAGACAGGGATCAGTGGGTCAGCAGGCTCGAGACGCTCTGCTGCTCATCATGACTCTGTCCAACTCCGAGCAGAGAGTCGCCCGACACATCGCCCAGAACACATACTTCTGTCCTGTGAGCGCACACACACACACACACACACACACACACACACACACACACACACACACACACACACACACACACACACACACACACACACACACACACACACACACACACACACACACACACACACACACACACACACACACACACACACACACACACACACACACACACACACACACACACACACACCATTTCCTGTTTTTCAATCTCACCCTGTTGCTGTTAAACAACTGAATGTCCCTACTGGGGTTGATAAAGGTCCATCTCATCTTATCTTATGTTTCAGAATATTATCTCAGTGTCACGGTCATATTTCTGCGTGTCTGCCGGCGTGTCTGCTCGTTTTTAAAAGTTAAAATGCAAGAATGTATCTTGGATAAACGTCACAAATGAAATATGTATCCCACAGATAAGCCCCCTGTCGAACTCTGGCATGACGAGATGTTAAAATGATGACTATATTCTAAAAGAAACCACATTTTGAAGATTGTTAGCTGCTGTTTTTTTTAGCTGATATTCCATAGTTAGCAGACTTTAAATACATGTGACTTTAATCCCACAGATTAGTACATTTTTGTAGACTTTAGAGGTGTATTCCCCGGTTGATCCCCCCACACACAGGCCCATTATCTGAGCTGAACTAGGTTAATCTCTGCATACCTTCCATCCGCATGCAGAGAAACGCTGTGTGAGGAACACTTTAATTCTCCTCCTAAAAGTACACTTTTTTTATGAATGATTTGGTGTTTAATGAGTTAATTTCTGGTGCAGTGAATGAGTCCTTTTCATCCGTCTCCCCGCTGCATTGTAATCTCATTATCACGAGTTATGTAACAAACTAATGAGCTCACACTCGGTCCTCAAGGGAGAATGGTGAGAGAATGTGTGTGTGTGTGTGTGTGTGTGTGTGTGTGTGTGTGTGTGTGTGTGTGTGTGTGTGTGTGTGTGTGTGTGTGTGTGTGTGTGTGTGTGTGTGTGTCAGATATAAACCCATGTAACCACACTCTGACCTCAATCTCTCCGCAGAGAGCAGATTAGAGACGGGATGAGATTACAGAGTCTGCTCCTGATTGGACGGCTGCCTGATTGTTAGCGAGATGCTAAACTGCAGCTGCTGTTATTAATTCCTCCTCCTCTGTTCTTCTCTTATCTCTCATTAAAAGGCAGTTTTGGGAAATTTGCTTTAATGTGGAATTTACTTTGATACCACTCTTTTGTTTGCATGGTCGATACAAGGCTAGCTGGTTAGCTTAGCACAAAGACTGGAAACAGAGGGAAACTGCTAGCCTAGCTCTAGCTTAGCTAATCATCTGGCAACTGTAGTTTAACACCGTACAGATAATAATAATTAACTAATAAAACATATACAAAGTTAAGAAAATGATAAAAAATAGAAGGGGTATTAGTCATGTCATCTAACTCTCAAATGATATGTCCCAATCTGTTAAAATAATGACCTTTAAGATATTTAAGGTAATAAATAGTGGTAAAATAATCAATGAAAAACAGGTTTCTTGGTGCCCTTCTTCCATCCTGTTGTTGGTCTACTTGAGTCACTGTGTGGATAAAACACCAGATAGTGTTGCTAATGAATCCTTTTGAATGGACTTTATAGAAATGCAAGCAATGTTTAATCTTGTAAACGTTTAGACTCAGGATGAACTCTGGAAACACTTCCTGTCCCTCCTCCTGTATCTGCCCCATTTCTCTGATATTTATAAAGAGAATCTGCACCGGAATTCAATTTCCCTAAAAGCATACGATGTGTGTGTCCTTCTGACCTGTGTGCTCGTGTGTGTGTGTCCTTCTGACCTGTGTGCTCGTGTGTGTGTGTATCCTTCTTACATGTGTGTTCATGTGTGTGTGTATCCTTCTTACATGTGTGTTCATGTGTGTGTGTGTCATTCTGACTTGTGTGCTCGTGTGTGTGTGTCCTTCTAACCTGTGTGTTAATGTTTGCGTGTGTGTGTGTGTGTTTGTGTCTTTCTGACCTGTGTGTTAATGTGTGTGTGTGTGTGTGTGTGTGTATCCTTCTTACATGTGTTTTGTTTTCATGTGTGTGTGTATCCTTCTTGCCTGTGTGCTCATGTGTGTGTGTGTGTGTGTGTCATTCTGACCTGTGTGTTAATGTGTGCATGTGTGTGTGTGTGTCCTTCTAACCTGTGTGTTAATGTGTGCGTGTGTGTGTGTGTCCTTCTAACCTGTGTGTTAATGTGTGCGTGTGTGTGTGTCCTTCTAACCTGTGTGTTAATGTGTGTGTGTGTGTATCCTTCTTACATGTGTTTTGTTTTCATGTGTGTGTGTGTGTATCCTTCTTATCTCTGTGTGTGTGTGTGTGTGTGTGTGTGTGTGTGTGTGTGTGTGTGTGTGTGTAGGTGCTGGCCACAGGTCTCTCTGGTCTGTACTCGTCTCTTCCTGCCAGGCTGCATGTTTACAGTGAAGACTGGCACTGTCTGGACCAGGAAGACTGGCAGCAGGTAACACACACACACACACACACACACACACACACACACACACACACACACACACACACACACACACACACACACACACACACACACACACACACACACACACACACACACACACACACACACACACACACACACACACACACACACACACACACACACACACACGTTTAACTAAGTGTCAGGATGAAGTCATTGATGCATGAATGAATGGAAGCATGAGAGTAATGAATTTGCTGTTAATGACAGATTACAGATTGAGAACAAAGGAGGTTCTTTTAACGGACGCTGATGTTTGAGTGAAGTCATATATTTTGGAGAGTAACATCAAGGTGCTTTAGCTGAGTGAATGTGAGATGACTCATAAATCCACCACTTTATTTTTAGACAATATCTGATCATTTGTATTGCAGATGTCTGACTTTAAATACGTATCTGTCTTCTAAAATGATGCTACTTGTATTTCAAGTTGTTACTCGTCTCACCTGGTGTTTGTTTGGTTTCACAGGTTCCAGCTCTCGTCCACTTCCTGCACTCTCTGGACTTCTGTAGTGCTGTTACAAAGGTACACACACACACACACACACACACACACACACACACACACACACACACACACACACACACACACACACACACACACACACACACACACACACACACACACACACACACACACACACACACACACACACACACACACACACACACACACACACACACACACACACACTAAACCTTGAAGTTTCAGCGTATTATCTCTCAGTCTCACGGTCATGTTTCTGCGTGTCTCCCGGCATGTCTGCTCGTTTTTAAATGTTCAAATGCAAGGACGTATTGTAGATCAACGTCCCAGATTAAACACACTGTCTCCCCCTCAGGTGTCTCACCCCTCGATCCGCTCTCAGCTGTTGGGATATATCTACAACGGCTTCCTGGTTCCTGTTCTGGCTCCTGCTCTGCACAAGGTGAGAGAAACCTCATCTCCCTCTGGGTTCATTCTTTACAAACAGAAACCTGTGGAGACAGAAACACTGTCAATTCAATTCAAAAGCTTTATTAGCATGACCATATTTACATACAGTATTGCCAAAGCTATGTATAGTTGTAACATCTATACAAAATACATACAAATAAACAAATGAACAGTTATAAACAAACGGCTAAGAATGTTTCTTTTTTTTTACAAGGAATACAGATTCATTTTATTCATATAATACAAAATAGAATATGATATATATACATAAGATGTGAGAGCTGGTGTATCTGCTCAGTCCGGTTCCCTCAGACTGAGGCAGAGACAAACTGTCCTGCCACAATACAGCTCTCTTTATATTCCCCCAGAAGTATTTTTAGTTTTTCATTTTTAAATAATCGAGGATGCTTATGTTTGAGTTTTGGGAAGAATTGTTTCCGTACAGGTTCAAAAGTCCACTGTCTCTGTGTGTGGTTCGTTTTCTAGGGTCTTTCATTCTTTACGGTTTACAAATAGTAGAGACAGAAACAAAAGAGTATTTATTTTCCGTCTGTGTCCAGGTGAGTGTGGAGGAGGCGATGACCACCACGGCGTACCTGGATCTGTTCCTGCGCTCCGTCTCTGACCCCGCCCTCCTGCACAGCTTCCTGTCCTTCATCCTGCTGCACACACACGACGGCGTGCACATCCTGGACACGCTGGTGAGCAGAGTCAACACACCCTTCCAGGTAAAACACACACACACACCCTTCCAGGTAACACCCACACCCAGGTAACACACACACACACACACACCTCCATGCTGTTGTGTCAGTCTTTAAAGGTCTCCTATCATGCTATTTTTAGGCTCAGATATATAAAAATATACAATACATGTCTATGAAGTGTTTTTTACTCACGCACGCACACGCACACACTCACCCACTCTCACACACTCACACAGTCACACACTCACACTCACACACTCTCACACACTTTCACACACTCACACACTCCTCCATGCTGTTGTCTCAGTCTTTAGTTGACATTTTGACATTTCTATATGTTTTTATGTTAGTTATTGTGCTTGTTATCTTGTTTGTAGTTATTGTTGTATGATTGTACTCCTATTGAGTTGTTCTATATTGAATGTGTTCCTGCAGCACCTTGGTCAGCTGAGGGTGTTTTAAATGTGCTATATAAATAAGGAAAGATAGAGATGTATGTGTCCCTTTCCTCCCTCAGCTGGGCACCGTGTCTCTGGCTCTGTTCAGGACTCTGATCGGTCTCTTCTGTGAGGACGTCATGCTGCAGCTCGTCTTCAGGTCTGGATCTGGAGACACAATTACATATTATTCATTAGATGCTTAGTTCATCTGCAAGCTGGCTTCATGAGGCTTTGGCAGATAATAGAGCTTGCTTTAAAACAGGGTGGAAAACTGTAAACCCATATTTATGAAAGTGTTTTGCTGAGTTACTTTTTAGCCCTTGTGAAAGAACGATGGCTAAACAACGGCTAACAAGGGAGGATTGACCTGAGTGTGTATGTGTGTGTGCGTGCGTGCGTGCGTGCGTGCGTGCGTGCGTGCGTGCGTGCGTGCGTGCGTGCGTGTGTGTGTGTGTGTGTGTGTGTGTGTGTGTGTGTGTGTGTGTGTGTGTGTGTGTGTGTGTGTGTGTCCTCAGGTATTTGATCCCCTGCAGTCACCTGAGCAGGGGGCAGCGTTCCTCCCTTCAGCAGAAACACTGCTCCTCCTCTTCTAGCGCCTCCTTCCTGTTGCTGCTTCCCTCCTGGAGCCCCAGAAACAACAACAACACACACTCAGAGCACATCCACTGGCCCAAAGCAGCCGGTCAGTCACACAGACAGACAGACACAGACAGACAGACAGACAGACAGACAGACAGACAGACAGACAGACAGACAGACAGACAGACAGACAGACAGACAGACAGACAGACAGACAGACAGACAGACAGACAGACAGACAGACATTCCACACATGCACAAAAACACACGGCCAGAATTTCATAAACGCAAGATAAAAAAATGAATAAAACAGAGATGTGCATGACGACTAAAAGGACAACAAAAAAACACTCAAAGTTGTGCACATACACAATAACATCACACACACACATCACACACACACACACAATCACACACACACACATCACATACACACTCAGTACACATATAAAGAAACACACAATCTAATCCAATCTAATTAATGTTTTACTATTTTACTCCTATTGAGTTAATCTATATTGAATGTGTTCCCTGTACAGCACTTTGGTTAGCTGAGGTTGCTTTAAATGTGCTATATCAATAAATAAATATTAAGATTGTGTGTGTGTGTGTGTGTGTGTGTGTGTGTGTCAGATGTTTCAGACAGCGTGGGTTTCTGCAGAGCGTCAGATTTCCTGATGGATGTGAACTACCTTCACTACCTGTGGGACGCTCGCCAGGCCATAAACTCCTCCCATTGGTCAGTTCCTCTAACATGCAATACTTTATTCAACCAGCAGGGTTTCCTTTTTAAGATTCAAAAGCTTTGGCCAAAAGATAAGATGGAACTTTATTTCAGGCATTTGCAACAGGGTCAGAATGAAAAAAAACGGGATTCACACAAGGTAAAAATAAAGATGAAATAGAACACAAATTAAAATAATAATACAGCAAAGATAAAGTTACTATTGGAATATCACAGTAAAAAGTTGAGCATTTTCGGATGTGTAATAAGTAGATAATTTGTTTATATATCATTTGTAAGTCAATAATATTTTTATTTATCAACTTGACGCTGCTTAAGTTTGTACAGTATCATAATTCTCATGTTTCATTTAATTATTATTATAATTTTTTTTTATTATTGTTTTACACGAAATAAATCAAATCAAATCATTTCTATGAACTTGTTAAATATATTTACATCAGTAATCAGCAGAGGAGGAAAATGAAAAGTGTAAATTAAAAGACATTTTCTATTATATTCCGGTTATATGTTTGAGTATGTTCCAAATACCAAAACACAATTCATAAAGACACAGAACATATTATAAATAAACATATTTGGTTACTGTAAATTTGTATTTTTTTTATTTCTATTGAGATGTTTACATTTTGGATTCTTTATTTCTAGTCTTTTAATTTGTATTGTCTTTTTATGCTGCAACGCAAGCATTTCCCCAATTGGGATTAATAAAGTACTTCTTATCTTAACACACACACACACACACACACACACACACACACACACACACACACACACACACACACACACACACACACACACACACACACACACACACACACACACACACACACACACACACACACACACACACACACACACACACACACACACACACACACACACACACACACACACACTCTCTCACACGTTTTCACCAAACACACACACACTCTCACTTGTTTTATTATTTTACTCCTATTGTGTTATTCTCTATTATCTTTTCTTATCTTCAGTCCTGATGATTTTTGTTTCCTCTCCAGGGCGTGTGAGCGATGGTCGTCTCCGTACGACGGCATCGATCCTCCGCCTCTCGAATACCAATCCACCGTTGAAGAAGACGATGAACAAATCGTTTCTCAGATCAAAAACGACTCCCCGACATCCGCCTCGCCTCCTTGCTCAGATCCTCTTTCTATGGGAAACCAAGCCTTAAAACCTGGTTGTTCGTTAGAGCTGGAGTGGGACGACATTTTTGCGGACGACGATCTTTCTTCATTAGCAAATGGTGGCGTAACGATGGAAGTCTCCGGATGCATTTCGATGCCTTTACCTCCGAGACACATCCAGGAAATGAGGCGTGCGGCAACCAAGTCGGTGCACGGATCCTACGTGGAGGAATCGGACTTCCAAGACGATTTTCTAGTCTATAACCTAGTCGCTCAGAGGGAAACGAAGGCGGCCATATTGGAGCGAATAATGGCGACCAATCGGCGGACGCGAGGGAACAAAACAACGACGTTTGGGAAGACGGTGATGGAAACGGTGAACGGTATAATGTCGACACGGAGGAGGAGCGAGGAGGCAGAGAAGGAGGAGAGAAGAAGGAGTGAGGAGGCGGAGAAGGAGGAGAGAAGAAGGAGTGAGGAGAGGAAGCAGGAAGCAGGAGAGGGGGCGAATAAAATGGAAGGAGGAGGAAGACTCACGAATGGTTTCAACGATAAGCGACACATCATCAGCGAAAAGGATGATCGTGAAGAAGACAAACATCCAACGACATGTTTAGAAACGTTACAAAATGGCCACTCTGGGATTAATCACTTGATAAATCCACAAAGTGATGAAGTCGCTAAAAAAGACGACTTCCTGTCCCGATACCACGAGTTAATGCTGTCTTTAGGCGTGGAGCCGGATTGTGAAGACGTGGCTAACGACATTAGCTCGTTTAGGAAGAGGGTTCGAGTGCTGAGACAGAGAATGGAAGAGGAAGAAGAGGAGATTGATTTTGACTCGTCGTGGGATGAAGGAGATGAGGAAGAAGTGATGGAGGAAGAAGAAGGAAGTAAGGAAGGAAGCAGGAGGCATGGAGTTCCCTTTACAGGTGTGTGTTGTTTAGAGCAGTTATAAGTTAGCAAAATCAATCAAATGTGGCTTCTTTTTTTTCAACTAAGATTTGTTTGATAATATTTCCAACTTGAATTGACTGAATTTATTTGAAAAGAGGGCCTTTTAACACATGAATACTACTGTCTAATATATTTGAACATTTATATTTAAGAAGTACAATATATGACAAGCACAAGTTTCATTTTGTGGACCAGATTTCATTATACTTTTGGAATTAGCTAGTTTCAAAATGGAGTAAGGTGTTAGCGTTCCACACACACACACACACACACACACACACACACACACACACACACACACACACACACACACACACACACACACACACACACACACACACACACACACACACACACACACACACACACACACACACACACACACACACACACACACACACACACACACACACACACACACACACACACACACACACACATACACACACACTAACCTGGAGTTCTCCCATGATGCAACAGGCCCTTTCATCAGCGTCTTGTTGTCCCGGCTGGAGAATCTTCTGGAAAATTCTATTTCAGTGAATCTGCTGGTGACGGGAATCCTGTCTCAGCTGGCGTCGTACCCCCAACCTCTGCTGAGAGACTTCCTGCTAAACACACACACACACAACGTGCGCACACTCTACCAGGTAACACACTCTCTCACACACACACACACACACACACGTCATATTGCTTTGTGTCAGGCATCTAAACTTTTGTTTTTGTCTTTGACGATGATGAAAATGATATTAATACTTTATGTATTTACTGTGTGTGTGTGTGTGTGTGTGTGTGTGTGTGTGTGTGTGTGTGTGTGTGTTCCCAGGTGTTGGTGTCAGTTCACGCTCAGATCGAGCTCTACGTGGCGGACAGACCTGATTTCCCCGCTCTGCTCACTCAGGCCTGGAGGTTCCTGCTGGCAAAAGACCAGGACAGCAAGTTCAGAGGTCAGTAACACACACACACACACACACACACACACACACACACACACACACACACACACACACACACACACACACACACACACACACACACACACACACACACACACACACACACACACACACACACACACACACACACACACACACACACACACACACACACACACACACACACACACACACACACACACACACACACACACACACACCTTAAACCCCTGTAGCTGCTGTAATAGTAGTAATACAAAGTTACATGAGTACCAGTAGTAGTGGCAGTAAGGCAAGGCAAGGCAAGGCACGTTTATTTATATAGCACTTTCAACACAAGGCAATTCAAATTGCTTTACAAAAATTGAAAGACATTAAGAAAATGGCATTTCAAATCATTAAAAAGAAAAGCGAATAAAATAAACATTAAAAGATAAAAGTTACAGTGATAAAAGTTACAGTGCAGTCTAAGATATGAATAGTTCAATTAAAAGCAGCGACAAAAAGAAAAGTCTTCAGCCTGGATTTAAAAGTAGTCAGAGTTGCAGCGGACCTGCAGGTTTCTGGGAGTTTGTTCCAGATATTTGGAGCATAATAACTGAACGCTGCTTCTCCATGTTTAGTTCTGACTCTGGGGACAGAAAGCTGACCAGTCCCTGAAGACCTGAGAGATCTGGATGGTTCATAATTTAGCAGGAGGTCAGAAATGTATTTTGGGCCTAAACCATTCAGTGCTTTATAAACCAGCAGCAGTATTTTGAAATCTATTCTTTGACACACAGGAAGCCAGTGTAAAGACTTCAGAACAGGAGTGATGTGATCCACTTTCTTAGTGTTAGTGAGGACTCGAGAAGCAGCGTTCTGAATCAGCTGCAGCTTTCTAATAGATTTTTTAGTGAGACCTGTGAAGACACCATTACAGTAGTCCAGTCTACTGAAGATAAAAGCATGGACAAGTTTTTCCAAATCCTGCTGTGACATTAGTCTTTTAATCCTAGATATGTTCTTTAGGTGATAGTAGGCTGATTTAGTAAATGTTTTAATGTGACTGTTGAAACTCAGGTCAGAGTCCATGACTACACCTAGATTTCTGGCTTTATCTGTTGTTTTGAATATTGCAGACTGAAGCTCAGCGCTAACTTTTATACGTTCTGCCTTGTCTCCAAAAACCATTACCTCAGTTTTATCTTTGTTTAATTGGAGAAAGTTCTGACACATCCAGTCATTGATTTGTTCAATGCACTTACTCAGTGTTTGAATTGGAGCATAGGCTCCTGGTGAAATTGTTACGTAAATTTGTGTGTCATCCGCATAGCTATGGTAACTTATTTTGTTGTTTTTCATTATCTGAGCCAGTGGTAGCATGTAGACGTTAAAGAGAAGAGGCCCCAAGATGGAGCCTTGAGGTACCCCACATGTCATATTTGTCAACTCAGATGTGTATTTACCTATAGAAACAAAGTTGTTTCTGTCCTTTAAGTAGGATTCAAACCAATTTAGAACTGTTTCCGAAAGTCCCACCCAGTTTTCCAGTCGGTCTAGTAATATGCTGTGGTCAACAGTGTCAAACGCAGCACTGAGATCTAGTAGTACTAACACTGAAGTTCTGCCACTGTCTGTGTTTAAGTGGATGTCATTAAAGACCTTTACAAGAGCAGTCTCAGTGCTGTGGTTTGGACGAAAGCCTGACTGGAACACATCCAAACAGTTATTTAAATGCAAGAAGTTACTCAACTGTTGAAAAACAACTTTTTCAATGATTTTACCTAGAAATGGGAGGTTTGATATGGGCCTGTAATTGTTCATTACTGAAGCATTTAGATTATTCTTTTTTAAGAGCGGTTTAATGACAGCAGTTTTCAGGGCATGTGGAAAAATACCTGAGTGAAGAGATTTGTTTACTATATGAAGTAGATCTGAGGCCATGCAAGGCAAAACATCTTTGAAAAATCCTGTTGGAATAATATCAAGGCAGCAGGAGGAGGATTTCAGAAGTTGAATAATGTCCTCTAGGTTTTTATCATTAATCTGATGGAATTGTGTCATGGTGTTTGAATTGATATTAGGTGGACACAGAGACAACACATTTGCTGTACCTGATGCAGAGGCACTGACTGCTTGTCTGATTTTCTGAATTTTGTCAGTGAAGAAGGCAAAATCATTGCACGCCCTGGTGGATAGAAATTCAGAGGCTACTGACACTGGGGGGTTAGTTAGTCTGTCGACGGTAGCAAACAAGGCACGTGCGTTGTTTTTGTTTTTGGTAATGATGTCAGAGAAGAACGATTGTCGTGCGTTTTTCAATTCCAAATTATAAAGGCCAAGTCTCTCTTTATAGATTTCAAAGTGAACCTGGAGATTTGTCTTTCGCCACCTGTGTTCAGCTTTTCGACATTCTCTTTTTTCTGTTTTCACGGTCATGGCCTTTCTCCATGGAGATATTTTCTTGCCAAACACTTCCTTTACCTTAGTTGGAGCAATGGCATCTATAACATTTTTTATTTTTGAATTAAAACTATCTACTAGCTCATTTACTGAGATGTTAGCAGGGGCAAGTGTGGGAGAAAAATTCTGAGTAAACATTTCCCTAGCGTTTTCAGTTAAATATCGCTTTGTGGTTATCTCTTTCTGAACATTTTTGTGAACAGAAATAGAGCTCTCAAAGAAAACACAGGAATGGTCAGAGAGTGCAACATCAGTCACCACAACCTCAGAGATATTCAGACCCTTTGAGATAATTAAGTCCAGAGTGTGTCCCTTATTGTGCGTGGGCTCCGTCACATGCTGAGTCAGTCCATAGCTATCAAGAACACAAAACAGTTCTTTAGCCCCCTGTCCTCGGGGTTGTCAACATGGATGTTAAAATCACCAACAATGACTAGACGGTCAAAGTCAATACACACTATAGACAGCAGTTCAGTAAAGTCATCAAAAAAGCTTGCACAGTATTTGGGTGGTCTATAGATATTTAGGAACAGAGCTCGAGAGGAGCATTTCAGCTGAAGGGCCACATATTCAAAAGAAGCAAAGTTCCCATAAGATGTCTTCCTGCATTGAAGGGAATCATTGAACAGAATAGCAACTCCACCCCCTTTCTTATGCATTCTTTCCTGACTCATAAAACTAAAGTTGGGAGGTGTTGATTCGATAAGAACAGCTGCACTGTTATTTTGTTCAATCCAAGTTTCTGTTAAAAACATAAAATCGAGATTGTGCTCAGTGATAAAATCGTTGATTAAAAATGTTTTTCCTGCCAAAGACCTGACATTTAATAAAGCTAGTTTAAGTTAGTTAAACACACCATCAGTCAGGTTTTTTGTAACAAGCTGTGGCTGACATGGAATCACTGCTAAATTAGATAAACTCACACAAACGTTTGAGCGCTTCCTGTATCTAAGATGATTCACCGCTCTTAATCTATTACCTATCAACACAGTTATCGGCAAAGCTACAGGCAGGCAGGGCCCCGGCATGCCCTGGAAAGAGTTGAGAGTGCCATACGCCCTTGAGCCTGGACCCAGCAGATATCAGTTTGCAGCGTTTTGTACACACACATCCCTATCAGGCTTTGAAGGGGAGGGAGGACCCACCACCCTGCTCCTCTCATCATAGGAGGGCAAGGTCAGGACTACACTCTAAGCCGGGGGAGATGGTGCGCATCTCTGCTTCGGTGATTTTGGTGGGCGTCGTTGAGGGGCGGGGGTAAAGGACATGCTGCCAACCCTGCATCTCGCCTTCATGTGGTCATCGAACTCCAGGGGGGTGGGCGAGGGTGACAGGGTGAGCGGAGAGTAGAGAGAGCTGGGGGATGAATGAAGAGTATCCTCAAGGGCGTTGACAGGGAGGGTGACGGGCAGTGGAGACTCCTCCATTTGTGTCATAGGTCTCCCATAATCAGAACATTCCTCAGACGGGTGCAGTGATAATTCTTCAGGGTTTGCTGCGCGATGTGTTGTGTCTTTCTCCTGTTTTGATTCCTCTTGCCGCTTGTCCTTGGCAGAGGGAACAGATTGATGACGCAGGCAGTTGAATATGTTAGAAATAAACAATTTCACTCCTGACTTGTTCAGGCAAACTCCATTTGCCTTGAAAATATGTCTGCGATCCCAGAAAAAGTTAAAATTGTCAATAAAATGGACAGAATGGTCATTCCAGACAGTTGAAAGCCACGTGTTCAGTGCAAACAATCTGCTGAATCTCTCCACTCCTCTTCTGACTGGCGGTAGAGGGCCACTGATGAACACCTCTGCATTTAGAGAGCTGACAGTTTCCAACAAGCATTTAAAGTCTTCTTTCAGCACTTCTGACTCTTGTTTCACAACATCATTTGTTCCAATGTGCAGTACCACATTCTTCACAGTTTGATGTTCAGCCCCAATATGCAGGATCTTTTCAGCCAAGTCAGATACCACATCCTTGGGAAAACAGAGTACTTTGGTGTTGTTCTTATTAAACAGACCTTTTACATCTCTTACAACAGAGTCACCCACAATCAGAGTTTCAGGCCCAGTCGTTAGCTTTCCCTCTAGCCTTTTACTTTTGGAGTAGCTATTGGTCCTTAGCCTGCTGTGTGAAGAGGACAGGTTATCCAGGTCATCAGAAAGAGATCTCCGGTTCTGTGTCAGCGGAGCGTATCTGTTCTGGATTGGCACACTTGGTGGTTTAGGAGGATTGTTTGTAGTTCTCCCTTTAGCAGCTGTCCACGGCTGTTTCCTAGTAGGAACAGGGGTTGAAGAGGCGCTCTTCCTGGGTGATAACAATGCAGGCCAGCCGGTCGCATCACAGATTTCAGAGCGCTGGGCTCTGCCTGTTATCCGTCCTCCCAAATCCCATGGAAACGATTTACTCTTAGGCTTTGCACCCAGAGAGTTCCAGGGAGGACTACCACTTGTAGATTTATTACCCAGTACACAGCCCTCCTGTTCCTTGGAATCCTTGTAGCTGCTAACTAGCTGTGGGTTAGCATACCCTTTTCCATTATTTTGCAACACTGGTAAAGTGGTGTCATTCCCACGACATAGTCCATTCACTTCCACGTTAACTTCCAACCGTTGCATATTCATTTCCAACACAGCCATCTTCTGTATACGTTTTTGGAAGTCATCTGTAGAGAACGGAGGCATTTTGCTACCAACTAGCTTAAGCTAAATAGCATGCAGTAGCCTACCAGGCTTTAGCTGTTGCTAGGCCACGCTACTGTAAGACTGAGGTCGTCGTAAAAATGTTGAAATATGGCTGAAACCCTCCGTCTATTTACGAAGATGAACTGTCCCAGTGATAAGTTAATGTCCAGGAGCCACTGCTCGAAGTTTTCAGAGAATAGTACAGCATTATAGCTGTTTCTCTTGGAAAACCAACAAATATTTCCAGACATAAACACTTGTAAAACTTGTAATTTTTAAAGTTGCTTTAATACAATAACTTTGTCGCTTTGCCCAGAAACGTATTGATTTCAATTTATTGTGACACGCTGACAAATACCGGAAAAATAAGTAAGAATTTAGGAAAATGTAACGTTTGTAGTTTCATAAAACTCACAACAGTCAAAGTCAACTTTATTGTCAATCTTTCAGTTTGTGTGTAAAAATATATATAAAAATATGAATATACACACAATCAACAGACACATTTATACATATGCACACATTAAGACACAGGTTCCCAAACTTTGCCATGCCAAGGACATATAACATTATCCTCTGGCGGGGACCCCCCTGTTGCATTTTTTTTTTAAATGATTAGTACATTATGATGGAAAATATGACAAATTAATCAGCTTAATACATTTTCTTAATATATATTTGTATTAATAATTAATAATCAGTTATTCATCTAAAAAATGTTTGAATTTATCTTTTGTTTGTCATTCATTACATTCATTGTGTCTTCTGTTATAAACATTCTTAACACAATATTAAACAGTCATATCAACAGTAAACATATTTAAAGCATTTTTAAAGTGATTTCTGTCTTTATAATATTATATAATTTTGAACAGTAATATGAACAATTAACATACATTTTTAGCATTTTTGAAAGCTACGTATGCCTTAATAATATTATATATAATATTCAACAGTAATATTAACAATAAACATATTTATATTCATATAAAATCAATATGTACAAAAATAACAGTCGGAGAAATGTACATTAGTGCAAGACTGTCCAAATATAGTTTACCTGAAGCTTACTGGTGCGTTCACTGTCCCCTCTGTGTGTCAGAGAGCTTCCAGGAGGGGGATGTCGTTCTGCCGCCATGCCCCCCCATCCCAACGCAGGCCAAAAACAGAGTCTTCGCCATCGTGATGTTCGCCGAGTTCCTCAAAGAAATGTCCGCCATCGCCCAGGAGCAAAGCATCGCTCCGTCTGCTGCTGAGGAGAGGAGTGAAGGGCAATAAAGTGCATTGTGTGAAGGTACTGCTGAAGAAAAAGGCTTGTTAAAGCCCGGAAAAAAGCACAAAAATGATTAAATGTGAGTAATATATGTGGACATTACAGAAGTTATGTGTTATGCATTTGCACCATTTGAATCAGAAAACGTAATTTATCCCGAGGGAAGTTGTGTTTTGTATTTATAAAGACACTTAAAGTAAGAATTCAAAGTGAAAATAAACTAAATATTTGTATAAGCATAGTGCGCTAAAATACAGATTCCAATAAAAGATATAAATAATTAAAATAAAATGTTATTTTAAAATGTTTTGGGGGAAATCTTACTTTAATTCTTATATTTGTTTAAAATACTAATTATTTTATTGCACATTCTTACTCTAACTTTTTTTGTATTTATAAATATTTGTATTAAATTATTTAACTCAGTGTTAAAACTACAGTGTGACACAATATTACAACATGTCAGAGTGATATATGAGGACTGTTAAATATTTGTTATTTATATTCTGAGCGGCACTTGACGGTATTTATACGTGGATAAAAATATTTAAAGACATACTTTTGAAGATAATTTTCTATATTTGTGTGGGTTTTTTATTTCTTGTGCAAATATCAAATGTTAAAGGTCTCCTATCATACTGTTCTTCACCAGTATATCACAGGTCTCAGATATATCCAGAGCCTGTCTCTGATTGGCTGAAACACCAAACGGATCATTGCAGCATTACCCATAATCCCCTCTGTTTCAGCCCTGTTTCCAAAGTGCTGATTCTCTGGGTGTTTCTCAATCTCGAGGATGCTGGCTTGGTAGTCGCGTACTTCCAAGTCACTTCCTTCAGAAACAAAGCAAGTATGCTTCCAAGCCACGGCTTCGGAAAACGAAGAAGAATGGAACAGGCTAACAAGTGTGCCACTCTCTCTAATGGTTTCAACATAAACTGTACCGAAAATAAATACCTCACGATGTCTATCTAATTATGAACTTGCTTTACTTTCACGGAACACATTTTTGTTGATAACAAACAAATGTAACAAAGTAACATATTTACCAACACATGTTCGACGCCACTACATACTTACATTTCAATGTGTGCTGCGTCGGTTCAGCCATTCTCCGCAAGGGTTTTTTAAATTGGTCCGTGCGCAAAGCATTGTGGGGATTTTAAGGACGCGAAGTCTACCCATGTGCAGCCTCGAAATTACCCCCAAACCAAGGACGCGGCCTCGGTGGAATTCAAAGTATGCTGGAGATTGGAACAGTCCTTCGGCGGCACTCGATGACGTAGCATCCTTGAAATATTGGCTTGGAAGCCAGAATCCTCGAGATTGAGAAACGGCCCCAGTCTGTTACTTTAGATGAAAATAAGGAGCCCCTCCCCACGCCCCTCTGAGAGAGATTTGGTTACAAAGAACTCAATGGTGCTCTAGGAGGAGATTCAGGTGATAAGGGGGGGGGGGGGGGGGGGGGTTACCTTGGTTGCTGATTGGCTAATGGTTACACAAGACAAAACATCGTTATGACATCATAAAGTGGCCAAAATCTGATCAGCTCATTTTCAGACAGGTTTTTATAGAAATGGATCAAAAAGAGAGAGAATCTTTGTTCCTGAAACTTTCAGGGTCTCTTTCCACAGAGGGGACACATGTTGATGTAGAAGAGACATGAAGAAGAGGGGACACATGTTGATGTAGAAGAGACATGAAGAAGAGGGGACACATGTTGATGTAGAAGAGACATTAAGAAGAGGGGACACATGTTGATGTAGAAGAGGGGACACATGTTGATGTAGAAGAGACATGAAGAAGAGGGGACACATGTTGATGTAGAAGAGACAGGAAGAAGACACATGAAGAAGAGGGGACACATGTTGATGTAGAAGAGACATGAAGAAGAGGGGACACATGTTGATGTAGAAGAGGGGACACATGTTGATGTAGAAGAGACATGAAGAAGAGACATGAAGAAGAGGGGACACATGTTGATGTAGAAGAGACATGGAGAAGAGGGGACACATGTTGATGTAGAGGAGACATGAAGAAGAGGGGACACATGTTGATGTAGAAGAGACATGAAGAAGAGGGGACACATGTTGATGTAGAAGAGGGGACACATGTTGATGTAGAAGAGACATGAAGAAGAGGGGACACATGTTGATGTAGAAGAGACATGAAGAAGAGACATGAAGAAGAGGGGACACATGTTGATGTAGAAGAGACATGGAGAAGAGGGGACACATGTTCATGTAGAAGAGACATGAAGAAGAGGGGACACATGTTGATGTAGAGGAGACATGAAGAAGAGGGGACACATGTTGATGTAGAAGAGACATGAAGAAGAGGGGACACATGTTGATCTAGAAGAGACATAGAGAAGAGGGGACACATGTTGATGTAGAAGAGACATGAAGAAGAGGGGACACATGTTGATGTAGAAGAGACATGAAGAAGAGGGGACACATGTTGATGTAGAAGAGACATGAAGAAGAAGGGACACATGTTGATGTAGAAGAGACATGGAGAAGAGGGGACACATGTTGATGTAGAAGAGACATGAAGAAGAGGATTTTGCATAACAGGTGACCTTTGAGTCTTGTATCAATGTGCATGTGATGGGTTTTAGTTTGAAGTGTCCTTCCTGTTGAACCTGATGGCCAAAACAACAAGAACATATTTTATATAATATTTAATTCCTACAGTTTTATAAACTAACCTTAATTTAACAAGATGTCAAAGTTACAGCGACTGCTTTTCCCCATTTAATATGAAGACAGTAATATTATGGGATGGACTGCTGTGCGTTGATAGTGCCATCTGCTGGTGGAAACATGAATTGCCAAAATGACGTGAAAATAATAAAAAAATCTGAAAGCCCAAAAATATCTCGATTTGTTTCTTTATGTCTTTTTAGAATATTTAATATAATATATGTTTGTGATGAAGTATTTGTATTTGCTGAGAAACTTCTCCTAAGTTAAGATTAATAACAAAAGTACTTTAACTACATTTTACTGCACACTTAAAAGTATTTTGAGTACATTTCACTGCGCAATCAATATTTATACTTTTAAACTACGTACGATTTACTACAAAATCACTACTTTTACTTTTCAAACGACGTACATTTTACTGTACAACAATACTTTTACTTGAAGAGCATTAACTAAAGTACTTAAAGTAAAAGTACTGTGTAGTGAAATGTAGTTAAAGTAAAACTGCACAGTACTTTTACCTTAAGTACTTGGGTTTCTAAATTCTTGTGCTAATATCATTTATTTTTGTAATCCAAAAAACACATACAGGGAACATTTAACTGCACAATCAATACTTTAAAGAGTGATTACAAACTTCTACTTACGTACAGTTTTTCAGGACTTGTAGTGAAGTGGAGTATTCCACTTCCAAAGTACTTTTACTGCAGAAAAGAGTCTTTATAGGAGGAAATTAAATGTTAAGCATCAGTTTGCACGTACTACTTTAAAGCAGATGTGTGTCTCTGTCGTCGGCGTCAAGAAGTGGAATTCTTTGCCGAATGATTTAAAGGGCTGTAAGAAAAAATGTTATGTTGAAGAAAGCGTAATGAGACAGTTTGAAGTTGACTTTTGTGTTCTGGTTTTATGTTTCAGTATTTGTAAGCAACTGAAAGAATATTGCTTTCATTTTACTTTTTTATGGGTATTTAATTTGTAAGAAGGGGCAGGTCAAATATCCCTGCTCCTTTCTACCATGCGCTATAAGATGCATGTTTTGTAATAACTGCCATGTGTGGAATAAACAATGAAATGAATGTACTTCCCCCCCCTGCTGTCTGGAGGTTATAAACGGTGTTTCTCACGGAGCCAAGTATGGAGATAAAGTGAAGTAAAGATGTCAGATTAACTGCTGTCTCTGCTGATTGTGGTTATACTTCCTGTTTCCAGTATGAACTCATTTAGATTCGAGTTGACAGACAGAAACTCAATCAGCTGCAGAGATTGTATATCAGACGTCTGGAGGGGATGATGAAGATGTACCTGCTGTTAGGGGTTATCGGTGAGTACGGAAACAACACATTTGATTTTAAAATCAGTGTAGGAAGTCACAATTAAAGTACATTACTTACCATTTATTTTCTAGGCCTCACGATGTGCGTTCTAGAGATATTTAAATTCAACTTAAGGGCAATTAAAGTCAGTTTTGTGCCCTATGATTAAATACATAAGTGAACTTACCCTCCGTCTTTATTCACACGCCATCAAACTACCTCTTGTTTTACCATTGACTTTGAGCCCCTGAGTTTAAGAAAGGCAGGGTTGGTTATTTAATATCATTGATTGTTTATATTTATTAGTTTATTTTACTATTAATATTTATATAATATATATATTTTTGTTTTGTATACATTATAGATTAAGGCATATTTTATGTATATTATCACACTTAGTTTTTTACCTATTATTATTTATTTGTTGGTATATTTGGGGGAAATGTATGTGTGTGTGTCTGTGTGTGTGTCTGTGTGTGTGTGTCTGTGTGTGTGTCTGTGTGTGTGTGTCTGTGTGTGTGTGTCTGTGTGTGTGTGTGTGTGTGTCTGTGTGTGTGTCTGTGTGTGTGTCTGTGTGTGTGTGTCTGTGTGTGTGTCTGTCTGTGTGTGTGTGTGTCTGTGTGTGTGTCTGTGTGTGTCTGTCTGTGTGTGTGTCTGTCTGTGTGTGTGTGTGTGTGTGTGTGTGTCTGTGTGTGTGAGTGTGTCTGTGTGTGTGTCTGTCTGTCTGTCTGTCTGTCTGTCTGTCTGTCTGTCTGTCTGTCTGTCTGTCTGTCTGTCTGTGTGTCTGTCTGTCTGTCTGTCTGTCTGTCTGTCTGTGTGTCTGTCTGTCTGTATGTCTGTCTGTGTGTCTGTCTGTCTGTCTGTGTGTGTGTGTCTGTCTGTGTGTGTCTGTCTGTCTGTCTGTCTGTCTGTCTGTCTGTCTGTCTGTCTGTGTGTGTCTGTCTGTGTGTGTGTGTGTCTGTCTGTGTGTCTGTCTGTGTGTCTGTGTGTGTGTCTGTCTGTGTGTCTGTGTGTCTGTGT
Source organism: Pogonophryne albipinna (assembly GCA_028583405.1). Classification (NCBI taxonomy): domain Eukaryota; kingdom Metazoa; phylum Chordata; class Actinopteri; order Perciformes; family Artedidraconidae; genus Pogonophryne; species Pogonophryne albipinna. The sequence continues at coordinate 1,535,932 of CM053242.1, forward strand.
GTCTGTCTGTGTGTCTGTGTGTGTGTGTGTCTGTCTGTGTGTCTGTCTGTGTGTCTGTGTGTCTGTCTGTGTGTCTGTCTGTGTGTCTGTGTGTCTGTCTGTCTGTCTGTCTGTGTGTCTGTCTGTCTGTCTGTGTGTGTGTGTCTGTCTGTGTGTGTCTGTCTGTCTGTCTGTCTGTCTGTCTGTCTGTCTGTGTGTGTCTGTCTGTGTGTGTGTGTGTCTGTCTGTGTGTCTGTCTGTGTGTCTGTGTGTGTGTCTGTCTGTGTGTCTGTGTGTCTGTGTGTCTGTCTGTATGGCAAGCCATTTGAGTATTTATTCAATTTCCTTGATATCAGACGGCAGCGACCTACACTAGTTGGCTCTTTGATTTCACTTGTTAGATATATGGTCAAACTAGTTAGGCACTCTGCTTTACTAGTTAAATCAAACATTTCACTAGTCGCTCTTTTTCAGCAACTAGTGGCACTTTTGTCTGACGAGTTACCACGTATGCCTTACTAGTGACGCCAAGAGCATCACTAGTAACGCCAAAGTCCCAATGTGTAAGCTTTTTGATGAACTAGTGGCCCTCTGACCGTACTACTGACCCTAAAAGTCTTACAAGTTAACTAGTGTGCTGCAAAATCTCTGACATGTTAACTAGTCACACAAAAGAAGCACAACTAGTTAACTAGTGGCAAACATTTGTCTGCACTAGTTAACTAGTCGCACCCAGAATAACTCACTAGTTAACTAGTAAAGGCTAAAAGTTCACTAGTTAACTAGTTGACGCCTCTTTTGACCCTACTAGTTAACTAGTGGGGCTCAAAATGTCTACACGTTAACTAGTGAACCCTTTGCCCTTTACTAGTTAACTAGTGAGATGCGTTTAAATTCCACTAGTGAACTAGTGAGGCTTAAAATGTTCACTAGTGGTACTAGTGGATCCCAAATGCGCACTAGTCACACTAGTTGCACAGAATGCTAATGAGGAGGAGGGGAAAGAACGCATCGAGGTCTCCTATTGGCCCTGAGCTATAGAGCGCCACCCAGCCAAAATAGTTTATTTAAGAGCTTAAATACACTGTTTTAAAATATGACCATATTTACAAAAATATAAAACAAAATTATTTTTGTTATTATGATCATATGACTGTATATCAAATTAGGTAAGAACATTGAAGACTTTCTTAAAATTAGAAACGTGCCTGAGGACTGCAGACAGGAATATAGATCCTCTTTAAAACATTTTATTAAGCTGCAATTTGAAAGGTGCTTGGATTAGAATTGCATTGTGATAACAGAGGGACATTATTGATGGCTAGAAAGAGGAAGTAACCCTCTTCGGATCACAGCTTTGAGAGATCGCCGTGACTTCCGTAAATATTAGTCTTGGCAATGGAGAGGTTGGTTATCTTCATACAGATCTATCGTTATCCTGATTTTAAGATCCGTCCAGTGTTTCTGCTTTATTCATTTCATGAGCACCGCTGATAAAATATCCCACGATCACTTCCTCTACTTTTGTGTCTCGAGTGCCGGTGTTCTCACACACAAGCATACGCACACTCGCACCAACAAAAACAAACAAACACACACACACACACACACACACACACACACACACACACACAAAGCAGAAGCAGAAACATGTATTTTTCTAGACAAAACACACACTGACTGACTTCCCACGGACAATATGTTAACAGTAGGCACTAAATACCGACTGATGCACCTCACGTCTTCAAGACCTTGCAAAAAACATCGCAGGAGAACGCCCCCTCAGGCTCTCCCTCACAGAGCTGAACTGACCAATCAGAATCTGGGTCCCGCCTGCTTCATTTGCCTATGGCTGACTAGTTAACGTGTTGGCCATATGAACGGCAACTAGTTAACTAGTGGATACATATTGCAGCTTACACGTTAACTAGTGAAGGCAAAATGTTCACTAGTTAACTAGTTGAAGCCTGTTTTGGTCTTCCAAGCTGACTAGTGAGGCTCAAAATGTGCACTAGTTAACTAGTGAGGTCCAAATTGTCCACTAGATGCACTAGTACAATTGTTTTTACCTTACTAGTTAACTAGTTACACACACTTTAGCTCACTAGTTAACTAGTGAAGCCTTAGAGGAGTCACTAGTGAACTAGTGACACAGATGTTGTTCTTACTAGTTAACTAGTGGAGGGCAATTTTTCTCACTAGTGAGGTTCTGTTATAAACATGTTAGACTTTGACCTTACATGTTACACATTTTTCTTACATGTAAGGCCTTTCCTTCAACTAGTTTGGCTTTTTTCGCACTAGTGAGCAACTGCATGCAACTAGTTAGCTATTGATTTAACATGTATGGCTTTTTCCAGAACTAGTGGATATGTTCAGCCCACTAGTTGTGGTTTTGTTCTCTCTAGTTCAACACAATGACTTACTAGTTGACATGTACGTGCAACTAGTTTACTAGTGATGTGTCAAAAAATGCACTAGTGAACATGTATGACTTTGAAACAATTCACTAGTTAACTAGTTGCACGTACACGTCAACTAGTAAGTCATTGTGTTGAACTAGAGAGAACAAAAGCACAACTAGTGGGCTGAAAATATCCACTAGTTCTGTAAAAAGCCATACATGTTAAATCAATAGCTAACTAGTTGCATACAGTTGCTCACTAGTGCGAAAAAAGCCAAACTAGTCGAAGGGAAGGCCTTACATGTAAGAAAAATGTGTAACATGTAAGGTCAAAGTCTAACATGTTTATAACAGAACCTGACTAGTGAGAAAAAAATGCCCTCCACTAGTTAACTAGTAAGACAAACATCGGTGTCACTAGTTTACTAGTGACTCCTCTAAGGCTTCACTAGTTAACTAGTGAGCTAAAATGTGTGTAACTAGTTAACTAGTAAGGTCAAAACAATTGGACTAGTGCATATAGTGGACAATTTGGACCTCACTAGTTAACTAGTGCACATTTTGAGCCTCACTAGTCAGCTTAGAAGACCAAAACAGGCTTCAACTAGTTAACTAGTGAACATTTTGCCTTCACTAGTGAACATGTAAGCTGCAATATGTATCCACTAGTTAACTAGTTGCCGTTCATATGGCCAACACGTTAACTAGTCAGCCATAGGCAAATGAAGCAGGCGGGACCCCGATTTTGATTGATCAGTGTCCAAACTGAGTGAAGAGCCTTTTAAGCAGTGGCGGCTGGTGTTTTTTTTTCTAGGTAGGGCTGTACCACATAAAATCAATTTCAGCAAACAACCCAGTATGACTTAATGCAAAAAAAAACAGTAGTTTCAGTGTTAATTTATCAGTCTTAAATTGTAATGCCTCCATAAACAATTTAAATATTTGAGACTATGTACACAAACTTAAAAAACAATTGCATTAGCAATACTTGCATATATATGTATGTATATATATATATATAAGTTCAAGTTTATTTGCATTAAAAACGTGTGTTTAAACCCTTCTGTTCAAAGTTGATATTTTGTTTCTTAAAAGATTAAATCTTTAAAAACATGCCGTTTGCCATTTTTAAAGTTTGATGGAAGAAATTAAAATATAGGTCTCTGACGTGGAGAATCCGTGTATCTACCGTCCAATCGTTTTTCTTTATTAAACACGTAAACGGAAGAGCGTCTGAGAAGCGTTTTTGCTTTTTGCTTTTTACCTTACTAAATGGTCAAATGGTCCTTGGAGCGAGGGGCGGGGCCAAACTCACGGAAGTGATTTCAAAACAAAGCACTCGTTTGCTAAAATCACACTTGAACCACTACAGTATCTGGGATTCCATGTTTGTGTTTGAACTTCTGTGAAGATTGATGGGCGAGGTCTATCTTAAGAGCCAATAGGAGACCGATATGCATCCACTAGTTAACTAGTTGCAGTTCATATGGCTCACTAGTGAACGTGAAGGCCATACACGTTCACTAGTGAGCCTATATATGCAAATAAAGCAGACGGGACCCAGATTCTGATTGGTCAGTTCAGCTCTGTGAGGGAGAGCCTGAGGGGGCGTTCTCCTGCGATGTTTTTTGCAAGGTCTTGAAGACGTGAGGTGCATCAGTCGGTATTTAGTGCCTACTGTTAACATATTGTCCGTGGGAAGTCAGTCAGTGTGTGTTTTGTCTAGAAAAATACATGTTTCTGCTTCTGCTTTGTTCCGCTGTGTGTGTGTGTGTGTGTGTGTGTGTGTGTGTGTGTGTTTGTTTTTGTTGGTGCGAGTGTGCACACGTTTGTGTCAGAATACCGGCACTCGAGACACAAAAGTAGAGGAAGTGATCGTGGAATATTTTATCAGCGGTGCTCATGAAATGAATAAAGCAGAAACACTGGACGGATCTTAAAATCAGGATAACGATAGATCCGTATGAAGATAAACAACCTCTCCATATTTGCCAAGACTAACATTTACGGAAGTCACGGCAATCTCTCAAAGCTGTGATCCGAAGAGGGTTACTTCCACTTTCAATCCATCAATAATGTCACTCTTTTATCACAATGTCATTCTAATCCAAGCACCTTTCAAATTGCAGCTTAATAAAATGTTTTAAAGAGGATCTATATTCCTGTCTGCAGTCCTAAAGCAACTTTCTAATGTTGACAAAGTCTTCAATGTTCTTACCTAATTTGATATACAGTCATATGATGATAATAACAAAAATACTTTTGTTTTATATGTGTAAATATGGTCATATTTTAAAACAGTGTATTTAAGCTCTTAAATAAACTATTTGGGCTGGGTGGCGCTCTATAGCTTAGGGCCAATAGGAGACCTCGATGCGTTCTTTCACCTCCTCCTCATTAGCATTCTGTGCAACTAGTGTGACTAGTGCACATTTGGGATCCACTAGTAATACTAGTGAACATTTTAAGCCTCACTAGTTCACTAGTGGAATTTAAACGCATCTCACTAGTTAACTAGTAAAGGGCAAAGGGTTCACTAGTTAACGTGTAGACATTTTGAGCCCCACTAGTTAACTAGTAAGGTCAAAAGAGGCGTCAACTAGTTAACTAGTGAACTTTTAGCCTTTACTAGTTAACTAGTGAGTTATTCTGGGTGCGACTAGTTAACTAGTGCAGACAAATGTTTGCCACTAGTTAACTAGTTGTGCTTATTTTGTGTGACTAGTTAACATGTCAGAGCTTTTGCAGCGCACTAGTTAACTTGTAAGACTTTTAGGGTCACTAGTACGGTCCGAGGGCCACTAGTTCATCAAAAAGCTTACACGTTGGGACTTTGGCGTTACTAGTGATGCTCTTGGCGTCACTAGTAAGGCATACGTGGTAACTAGTCGGACAAAAGTGCCACTAGTTGCTGAAAAAGAGCGACTAGTGAAATGTTTGATTTAACTAGTAAAGCAGAGTGCCTAACTAGTTTGACCATATATCTAACAAGTGAAATCAAAGAGCCAACTAGTGTAGGCCGCTGCCGTCTGATATCAAGGAAATTGAATAAATACTCAAATGGCTTGCCATATGTCTGTGTGTCTGTGTGTGTCTGTCTGTGTGTGTGTGTGTGTGTCTGTCTGTGTGTGTGTGTGTCTGTCTGTGTGTGTGTGTGTGTGTCTGTGTGTGTGTGTGTCTGTCTGTGTGTCTGTCTGTCTGTCTGTCTGTCTGTCTGTCTGTCTGTCTGTCTGTCTGTCTGTCTGTCTGTGTGTCTGTGTGTCTGTGTGTCTGTGTGTGTGTGTGTCTGTCTGTCTGTCTGTCTGTCTGTCTGTCTGTCTGTCTGTCTGTCTGTGTGTCTGTGTGTCTGTGTGTGTGTGTGTGTGTGTGTGTGTGTATTTTTTTTTAAACCTGACGTGTACTGTATGACATTGTACCAAAAAATAATAATAAATGCATTAATTATATTTAAATCTGGGTGTTCAATATCAGCCTGTATACAAATCTCAGAATATTTAAATGTTTCGCCCAATTAATTAATACTGAATAGCAAAAACCAATTCAATCAAGAAATGAAATAATAACATATATAAAAAAAATGTAATGTTGTTTTAACGCCTTCAGTTTTTTCTTCACATGTCTATGTTTCAAGGGGTTCATAAGCACAATATTTATTTATTTAATTTAGATTTTTCCTCAATTCGAATTACTCCCTTTCATTGTTTAGGTGCCGCAGTCATTTTATCAAGGGGACACAACGATGATGATGATGAAGAATATTCTTTTTTTGACAATGGGGAAAATCACTATAACGTGACTGGAAACCTGACTGGAAACCTGACTGGAAACCTGACTGGAAACCTCACGTTCCAACCACCATGGTTGGATGACTATGAACCATCAGGTACCCTCACTCTCATCTAATCTCTTCAGTTACTTTATTTAAAATGTATGTTAGCTGTAATATGTGACTCTAATGGATTTAAGGGAAGGTAAACTGAGCAGAAACCCCTCTGTTTTCCGTATCAAATCATGTTTACAGTCTAAAGGACAATACAAATTGTAATTAGATCCTGATTTTATATTTTTCCGTACCAGCCTAAACTCTAATGCTAGCTAGCTAACTAGAGCAGAGCAACTCAGTCCTCTCAAAATTTGCTTCAAATTGGAATATCTACTGTATGTCCAGTGCTAACGTTTAGTAGGCCGTTAGCTCGTTAGCTACACATGTTTACCAACTAGCTCGTAAAACCATAACACACGTGCTAACATCCTTACAAGAGTATAGAAACACGTATTATAGAAATTAGCTTCAAATTGGACGATTTACTGTATATTTAATGCTACATTTTAGTACGCCGTTAGCTCGTTAGCTACACATGTTTACGAACTAGCTCGTAAAACCATAACACACGTGCTAACCAGAGGTCGCGTTAACCGAATATTTTACGCCTATGACGTTTTTTTTTTAACAATGACGGAAATATCTGAAAGCCGTCCGTCATTTTGACGGATTAGAACAAACTCAGAACAGCGCCACAGTTTCCCCGCAGCGGGGCTCCGGTGTTATTATGCATGCCTTCCCAAAAGGAAATGATATCGTTTCCAAACCTAACTTTGCCGAACAGATCATTGAAATGACTGAGTACAAGCTTTACGCTGCGCTCCCGCAAGGTGCAGTGGGCATGCATAACACGGCGCTAACAGTGCGAGTGTGCGTCCCCGTCCCCCCGGCAGAGTTGTGTACAGGCCGACGGGTTATAATGGATTTTGACGGAAATGTTACGATCCTGTCCGTCAAAATGACGGGCAGCGAAAAAGTCTAGCACAACCTCTGGTGCTAACATCCTTACAAGAGCAACACAGTATTATAGACATTAGCTTCAGATTGGAATATCTACTGTATGTCCAACGCTAACGTTTAGTAGGCCGTTAGCTCGTTAGCTACACATGTTAACCAACTAGCTCGTAAAACCATAACACACGTGCTAACATCCTTATAAGAGCAGAGCAACACATTCTTACAGAAAATTAACTTCATATTGGATCCAATGCTAACGTTCAGTAGGCCGTTAGCAAGTTATCTACAATTTTAACTAATCCGTAGAACCAAATATTTTACTAAAATGCACGAGTAAACCTTGTGCCACTTTCAGGATGTTAATATTTATGTTATATATATATTGTAGCACATTTTTACTTTAAATGTTCAATGTTAATTTATTAAATAATTGTATTTAATTCTTAATTTACACGGGCAAACATTAAGTCGTTTTTTATTTGACAATAGTTTTGATGTTATACATTACTGTGTTTACTTGTACTAAAATGTGCAACCTTGTTTTATTTACCAACAAATGTTCTGTAAATGATATTTTATTCTCATATCGTTGCATTTTAACGTCCTCCTTGTTTTCTCCTACAGGTGACGACTCAGGTGAAAACAACGCCCCCTCTTCCTCCTTTACGGCCAATCCACTCTGTCTGGTCTTCGTTCTCTTGGTTCCCTTCATTTTAGCATCTTAATAAAGCTTTTTGTTTCACGATAAACTACAATTTACTAAGTCGTCGTGTTAAATTATCCACGACAAGTTTTTTCGGTGTCTCTTATGCCTCCTTTCATCTCCAATAAGCCTCTGCTAACACTGTTAATAAAGTGACTACAATTTAAAATGTCATTTAATTAAGATCAACAATGTTTGACTAATAAAATGAGTTATAATCTGATTAGCTTCTTAAGTTTACATTTTGTTGTGGGTTTCAATGAGGCCCCTCAAGGCCTTTTGGGACTGAATTCTGAGTTTTCTGAAGTCATTTTGCAGATTAATACGGATTTAAGTCGGTGGTGGCGAAGTCGATAGGGACTTGGCTTGACAACTGGAAAGTCACCAGTTCAAGACCAAGTGCTACCGAGGTGTCCCTGAGCAAGGCACCGTTCCCTACACTGCTCCCCGGGCGCCGTTCAAAATGGCAGCACACTGCTCCTAACACTAGGATGGGTCAAATGCAGAGAAACAATTTCCCCACGGGGGTTAATAAAGTATATCAATATAAATCAAAATTAATACGGATTTAAGGATTTCACCTTGTCTTAACTTTTAGGTTTGAAAGTATAAATATTCGTTCTTTAATTGTGAGATGCCACTAGACAGTACTCTTAAATGGGTTATTTCACTCTTTGAAAATGTATTTAATATTTGTGTTTATCCTTCGTTAAAGTGAATGTGTTTCTTGTTGTTTTATTTCATTAAAGTGAATAATCCCAGCACTTTTCCCACAACTGCCGACTGTAAAACCTCCCTTTTTTAACTGTGGACATAAGATTTAAATGTTTTGCAAGGAAAAAGAGAAATACAAGAAGTTTAAGATCATCGTATCAACTTCTAGAGAAGCAAGACACTCTTGAGCTCATCTGAAATCAATAAAATCTTAACAAAAAAAGCACCAAATGTCATTTTTCTACAGCTTTTTGCACGCCATCATGCAAAGGAGTCACGGTGCATTTGAAGAGTGTGTGTTTTGTTTGCAGTGGATTCAAACATGACAAAGTGAGCTGTTGATGATCAGAAACAGAGCGACATCCTGTGTTTTCGCCGTGTGGTCTGTGACTCAGTTCCTGAAAACTGACTGAAACCAAGTGACATTCAGAAGGTAGAGAGACAAAGACATGAAGCACCAAAAAGATAAATTAAGGGTACAGAAGAAGGATTAAAGGATATATAAGATTGTACTGCAAGGCCAAACATATGTGTGCACCTACATATAACAACAATAAGCACTCATATACCTCACTATATTAAGGATAGTTATTGTTTTAAGTGTTTATTCTTTTGTTTCAGGCATCTTCAGCGTTAATATAATTATTCATATTCAATACTTCTTATATTTGTATACATTTTTAACATATGTATGTGGTATATATTGTAGCACAGTTTGACTTTAAATGTTCTAATTTAATTTATTAAATATTTGTATTTAATTTAAATATTTGTATTTAATTGTATTTATTATTATTTTAATTTTATTGTATTTAATTTATTTTAATTATTTTTGTTTATTTAATTCTTCCTTTGCACGGGAATACATTAAGTCGTTTTTTTTGTTACAATAGTTCTGATATGATATATTTCTGTATGCACCGTTATTGCAAAGCGACCTCATTTTATGCGTAACCTTCTTTGCAATAAACTAAATTCTAGGAGTAGGATTTGATGTAAAAGCTTTCAATGCATCCATTAAATAAAGAGGAAAAACTCAAGTGTGTCAGAAATAAACTGGATTAAATGCACTTTTACTTTCCACATGTGCGTGTTTCAAAAAGTGAGTAGCAGGTGGGATTAGAGACGAGAGGAGGGGAGGGGGAAACCTTCAGAGCGACGGAGAGGAAGCAGAAAGCTCGTGAAGAAGTGAGAGTTTAAGAGCAAGAGATTTCACAGAATAAGAAACAAACACACAATCGGCATCACGGAGGATTATCGAACATCTTTAACAACATTTCTTTGTGCGTGTGAAAAAGTGAAATCGTCGCGATGAGGAAGTTGTGGAGACGCCTCTGCTTCCTCGGTGAGTAAAACTATTCAAATGATTTATTGAGAGTTGCAAAATGCAGAATTGACTGTAAAGGAAAAGGAAATGTAGCTGCCTCTACTTGCATTTATTTATTCAACAACTTTAAAAGCCTCGATTTAATCCTGAATCTACAATTTAATGTCCGTGAATCATTTTGAGGTGTATTGAAGGAGCGCCTGCCATGTGCAGGAAGTGATATGAAAAGCACACGAATGCAGCAGATTTAAGGAAGTTAAATAAAATGATGAAATAAGTCAATAAATAGAAAAGTAACGTGTTCATTAATTCCATTTAATTATAGAGTGTATCTTCCCGTCATCTCACTTCTCATCCGGAAAGCCGCAGTTATTCTGCCGTAAAAGTGCAAAATACTTTAAAGTATTCCTCGATTGGTTGCTGTTAAGTGTTTCTTTAGATTACATTCGATTAATTGAGACACACACATACTTGAACTGAAACACACACGCACACACACACACACTTTAACTGAAACACACACACACTTTAAATGACACACATGCACACTTTAACTGAAACACACACACTTGAACTGACGCACATGCACACACTCAAACACACACACACACTTTAACTGAGACACACACACACTTGAACTGACGCACATGCACACACACAAACACACACACACACACTCACACTTTAAATGACACACATGCACACACTTAAACACACACACACACACACACACTAACTGAAACACACACACACACACACTTGAACTGACGCACATGCACACACTCAAACACACACACACACTATAACTGACATACACACACTTGAACTGACGCACATGCACACACTCAAACACACACAAACACGCACACACACGCACACACACACACTTTAACTGACGCACATGCACACACTCAAACACACACAAACACGCACACACACACACACTTTAACTGACGCACATGCACACACTCAAACACACACAAACACACACGCACACACACACACACTTTAACTGACGCACATGCACACACTCAAACACACACAAACACGCACACACACAAACTTGAACTGAAACACACACACACTTTAACTGATGCACACACACCTTAATTATTTGCTGTTAAAGTGTTTCTTTAGATTGCATTTGATTAATTGAGACACACACACACACACACACACACACACACACACACACACACACACACTTGAACTGACGCACACACACACACACTTTAACTGAAAAACACACACTTGAACAGACAAACTCAAACACTTTAACTGACGCACACACACACACACACACATTAATTATTTGCTGTTTAAGTGTTTCTTTAGATTGCATTTGATTCATTGATTCATTGAGACACACACACACTTGAACTGAGACACACACACACACTTGAACTGACGCACATGCACACACTCAAACACACGCACACACACACACTTTAACTGACACACATAAACACACTTCAACTGACGCACATGCACACATTCAAACACACACACACACACACACACACTTTAACTGAAACACACACACACACTTGAACTGAAACACACACACACACCTTAATTATTTGCTGTTAAAGTGTTTCTTTAGATTGCATTTGATTAATTGAGACACACACACAAACACACACACACTTGAACTGACGCACACACACACACACACTTTAACTGAAAAACACACACACACACACACTTGAACTGACACACACACTTGAACTGACGCACACACACACACACACTTTAACTGAAAAACACACACACACACACACTTTAACTGACGCACACACACACACATTAATTATTTGCTGTTTAAGTGTTTCTTTAGATTGCATTTGATTCATTGATATTAATTGATATTAATTGATATTTGTGTAGCAATGCAACATTATCTAAAAGTCCCATTTCTGTTTCTTCTGTTTCAGTTTTAGCCTTTTCTTCAGTTTCCAGAGGAGAACATGAAACCGCTGTTACACCAGGTAACGATGCTGATGTTTAGAAACACTGCTGATGTTTTAACGTGCATTTCCTTCCAGATCTGCAGTTTCTAAAGACATATTTAACTGTAAAACAAACTCAACAAAGGAGCATGAAAAGTGCTTAGTAGCTGTCGTGGTGCATTACTACATCCCTCACATACTTATGTATTTATAATAACTTGCTTTATATTGTGTTATTGTAAATGTGTAATTCAACATGTATATTTTCTACGTTCTTGTTTATTGTTATTGTACAAGCCGTGTCTTTTTATGCTGCTGCAACGCAAACATTTCCCACATTGGGATCAATAAAGTTCTTCTTATTTAAATGTGTTTTATACGATGAGGGTCTGATGGTGTGTTTCCTCCATGTTTGAAACAGACCTCCGCCCCCCCACTCCTCCTCCAATGGGATCTGATGAAAGTCAAAATGAATCCAGCTCCACCCTAGAGACCCCCGTGTTTAACAACACATCAGCGAACACACCAGATCTGCCTTCAACAAACCTTACGGTGAGAAATGGAACTTCAAATATTCAAAATCTTTAAACAAC